>DWMG01001977.1:0-14042 GCA_018244855.1 Elbella merops | reverse complement strand
GGTCCTTAATAAATTTTTCTTGGTTTAAATTTTTTTTTTTTGGTTAGTGAACCACTGGAGACCCTGATGTTGCCCGGGAAAAAATGTTACAATTGTTAAAAACTCATTAAATTATTTCCAATGAGTTTCTGCATGTGTGTATACGCATCGTTTCTATAAAGCAATTTTAATAATGTTTGTAGTAGAAAAACCGCAGGTCAGGGATGTAGGCTTAGAGATATTTGACACAAGTTCCTCTCTGCTTACGCTGTAAGGGACCTGTCGTGATATTATAATAATAATATAATATACGATCGGTAGTCAAAACACAAATCTTATCAAAATATCCCCCATTACAAATAGTTTAAGAATCACTGTGTAACATTCTCAAATGTTATCGAAATATGGAATATCGATGCATTATAAAACCTGTCGTGTTAATCTTATTAGCATAGAGTTGTTGTAACCAATTGTGTATTGTATTAGAGCAAGTAAACCAGGTAGAGTTCTATTTGTCAATGATAAAGTGAAAATGCCTCGCGGTATGGCATGTTGAAGTTCAATATATAGTTTATAATGAATGTAGCTCTGACAGCTGAAATATTCACTATATATTTACTATGGGAGGCTGATTTTATAGATAATGTATATGGCTCAACTAGGTATAGAGGTAACATTAATTTGTGCGTATATGTATTTCGTTTTATATCAAGAAAACTAAAAAAAAATAACTTGTGCTAGGAACTAAAAATGACAATATACTTTTGAAAGTATACTTTTTAAATGTTTCTATTAATACACATTTTTCATAATTTTATGAATAAAATTTGTATACTAACTAACATAAATGGTATTGTTTCTGTTTTGAAGGCCTTTGTGTGGTACTCGTACATGGGCAGCAGTGACCATTTACGACTGCTGACTATTCCCTTGTCGTTCTTTCTCATACATTGTCATATAAATCAAAATTGACCTCATTCTATATTTATATTCAAAATATTACTGTTACCAAATGATATATTCAAAAATCATTATAATCATCATCATCAGACAATTTCCGTCCACTGCTAGACATGGGTCTTGCAAATGAGTCCGATCGCGCCTGTCCTCGACTTAAAAAAACATGATTTAAAAATCACCCAAACATTTTCCTAAATTGTAACACTTAGTGCGAAATATATCAGCACTATCTAGATTTATTTTTATTCAGCTCCATTTCACCTTAAAACTATGGGAAATAACATAATAATGTCGCAACATTCCTCCCATATCGCGGGTTCCGATACGATGTGTCCGCTATCAGATGTGATAAAGTAAAAAGGACACTACAAGAACCAGTGTCTGGCCCCGTGTCCGCGACTAAGATATGTCCTTCTTTCAGTGGTGTGCTGTAAGTAGGACGAACAAGCCGATCGCAGCTTCCTGTATCGTATTAGGAAATTGTGTGGGAGGGAATGTTTTCGGTACTTAAAACTTGGTAATGACTATTTTTAAATAATGTTTTAATGCAATAATAGTCTGGTGTTCCTACCTGTTTCATTAATTAACAATTATTGTAACTACATTATTCATATTGTTCATTTGTACAGATATTTGGCAGACTCTGTCCACTGTCTACCCCGTAAACGACCTAGCTTAAAGATATATGTGTATCTACTGAAAGCATTTATGTATGTATTATTCATTTCGTAAGGAAATGACTTGGTATGTGGCATAGTTCTGGAAATTTTATAATCAGCTGGAATATATTGTGTTTTATTAATGTACCTACTCGAAAAATAATACTTTGTATGTAACTGCATAATGTGTAGTTAATCTACCTTCAGCCCGTAGAATTTACTAGAAAAACATATTTTATTTCATGATGACTAGTAACGAATTGATATTGAACTTGTTAAGTTCGTTCACAAACTATGCACTAGCTATTCTATATTTTATCTCATCCTATCCTACCTCCAGTAAACACAAAAAGAGTAGGATAAAACATACAATAATGAAACTATTTAATTGTGCAAGTATGAATAAGGATCTAAATACAACACTTAGAAACAAAAGGTATCCTACAGGTTTACGCAACATCAACCAAAAAGTTTAGTCATCAATATGAGTTCACGACTGTCAGATTCCTTGTCGAATATGACATCATGAGGCCTCTCACTTACACCATTAGAATATACACTTCTTTTAACTTTTATTATGCCTTTTTCATTTCACAATGGCATACCTCACCCACCTTAAATTATATACGTGATAAGGTCGAAATTGGTTTGCATTTCGAGCAAGTTCGTTCGTGGTATAGACCTCACAATATGTAGTTTAGCCGTCGTGCGACAGGTGGGCGCGCAAAGAAAGTGGGCTGCGGTTGCCCGACAATTATTTATTTAGATAGACATCTCAGTAACGATGTTTTACATACACGGCTATTAAGGAAGATGTAGAGAATTTATTGACATTGCGTTGTTACTGTTCGGTCTATTACTTAAACGTAGATGTCTCTACAGTAGAGCTGTGTTAGTACTATTTAATGAGTAAGGTTTTCATAAATCCTTGCGGGTTCTTTGTTTAGTTTAGAAGTAAGTTTTAAATGAGTGATGAATGTAGAATCAGCACGTCAGGTCTGTATAAGTAGAGATATTTGATACTCGATGCTTTCTACCTACCTTGTTACGGATATGGCGTGAGGATACTCGTATATAATTTTTTAAATAGCAATAAATCAACTGTTTAACATCAGTTTCCTTACAGGTCTCGGTATCTGATATAATAATCAATAATTCAATGTGATGTTGAAGTTTGAAGTGGCTTTAAAAAGACACACAAGAGGCGTTCCTAGTTCTCAAGGTTGGTACCGCGTCTTTCTGATCTTGAATATACAGACTGTCGATCCTAACTGCCTTTGAAGTTAGATGACCATGGATAACAGTTATTTTGCATCAGGAGCTTTGTAAACTGGCTTGTTATATGTATTTGTAATGCAAAAAAATCAAGTTAAACAGCTTAATATGAAAAGGTTTCACTTATTATTAAGAATATCACAATAACTATTTAAGTATTAATCATTTGTACGTTTGTATATAAGTATTATTATATCATCACGTCAGAACCCTAGCGAGGTAGACAGAGAGAATGAACTTCCAAATATACTCTACTCAGATATATCTGGGGTGCTTCATCTTCAATCGTTACACTCATTAGGCTGCTTACATCCACAGCAGGGCTACTAGACTTCTCTGAAGGGTTTTTGCCCATAACCCTCAGGATTGGCATACGGTTGAAAATACCTGATTATTTCCATCCTTTATTTGTATGGACTAATAGAAGAAATATTAAAACGCATTCAAATTACATAGACTTCATTACATTTTTTCGGAAATCATGAGGTAATTTCGGGTTAAACAGGCTGGCATAGCGACAGGCAGTGTCGACACAACACGAAAGTACAATTTGGCCAATCGGCGATGCGTATCCGATCACAATGGACTCCAACTCGGAAACTTGCTCGATATCTCCGGACATAATGTAGAGTTCTTGGTAATTTATTGAATAACATTACGAAATTCATATCTTAATAACATAATTCGCTTAGCTCGTCATCTGTCAGAATATTTTAGGAAAATGAATCGTTCGGTGATTCTATTGCCTTTCATTGTAAATATAAGTTGCTGCAAGTATGATTGCTGATCGAGAAGTCCTGGGTTCGATTCCCCGGGTCGCGTAATATTGAACTTTTCCAACTTAGATGTTCTAGTAGAAAGTTCTAGTTGTGGCTCGGGAGCCTGGATCTCTGCCCGGTGTATGCCAATGGGCTCACCACTTATTCCTTGCTGGAAAGTAAATGTAAATGGCGAAACGTGGGACTTTACTACACTCGTCTACTTACCAGGTTGGCCCAGTGAAGATCGTGGATTCAATTCTTTTCTTGCTGCCCAGCTTAAGATCATATGACAGTATGAGGAAATGAATTAAGACATTTATATGTTTATTCCTTATTTATTATTCTAAACAGTATATCTTCTGTGGCCAACAATTTTCATGTATTATTTAGTTAAATAAAGGATATGACATGACAATGTCTATAATACAATTAAACAATTTCTTCAGCCCCTTTCCTTTTGTCTATGGTTGCAATGTAAAGACAAACGAATTTACAGTTGTGTGTATCTTATTTAAACACGTATATAGATCGGCGAGGCTTTTTCATTGCTGACGTATCGAGAAACTATCAGATGCCTTTTACAGTAGGCTGTAGGTAGCCGGGTCAGCTCTCGAGACACCCCAAATTGGGACTGCGCACTATTTTCTACTCCGGTACACTCCCCGGTCATTATAAATCCTAATCAGGGACAATAACTTTATATACTCATCTATTGGTCAGGTAAGATATAGTATTATTGATAATTATCAGGTCTGTAATCGTATAGAAAATTATCAGGTCTGTTAGGATGGAGATATTTGGCAATCGTTGTTCTCTGATTCTCCCTTATAGATTGGCGTGATGTTATGATAATGAAAATATTATCTTTCGCATGGAAAAATTCAAACTATGTTATGTTAAAAACATTTTGGTGTAGTTAAATCAAACGCGAGAACACCTCACACGTAGACCAAGTGTCAAAATTCAAATGAAATGTCGTGTAAGCAATAACTGAAGCCTAGCCTCAACTATCTTGATCAAATAAGTCAGATATTGGCTGATAGGGGAGTCGCAAGCCTCCAAAACCAGTATGAATGAAGACAATGATTAATATAGGAAGAGCACGGCAAGTTTGCACAGGTAGAGATATTTAAAACTCAATGTTCTCTGCCTACCTGTGCATTCTATACTTTCCGACTACCCGATAAAAGGAACTGGTGGACATGTACACATGTGTTGAGCAATTGACGGAGCTGCTGGCCGTAAAGAACGAAAGCGTTTCACCGCGCACGCTGGGAGCTGGCTGCGGAGCGCATCGTGATAGCTGCGCGTGCTATCTCGCCGATGCAGATCTGGGCGCGGGCGCACAATTTGTGTGGCTCGTGCGCGCGCGCAGATAACGCGCTTGAATAATACATTCGCTCTCATTGTGATCTAGTTTATTGCATCGCTATGTGCGCCCAGTCAATCTGGGTCGCCTTAACTGACTAGATTTAAGACTATCTAATAGCTAGCCGCTCATAGACCACGTAGGTATCAATCTACTAGCAGCCTTCACGGCCCATCAAATGTCTATAGTCCGTACGCTTTGATGTAACAACACATTCATTTCTTTATATATTTAATTTTTTATTTTCGTGTACATTTATGCTATATGCGATGTTAAATATGGTTCATTAAAATTTGATAAAATACTTCTTACGTAGATATTAACGATAAACTTAGTAAACTCCACTTTAATTCACTTCACTTCACACTTCAATTACTATGGTCTTTTGTTATCATCATCATAATCATCATCAGCCCTTTTATGATGTCACTGTTTGACATGGACTTTCACTCAAAATGAAGCGGGTTAAGGCCATATAGAATAATATTGTAAATACGTGCAAGCGTTACATATAAACACAGTGTGGTAATGAATGGACGAAGTTTTTTTTTCTGAGCTGTCATAATGATCCGGGACCAACAGCAAAAAGCTGCTTTGTCAATATTAGGAAGTAATTAAGTCGCCTTTAGCAAACCAATCACTTGCCTCATGTGAATTGTATGTAAGCTTGAGTTCGATGAGTCAATTTGTTTTTATCACACAATAAAAAAAAAATCCAATTTCAAAAAATGGCGGCAACGAGATACTAACGCGCGAAGTATTCTAATGTCTTGACTACACAAAATGTAGTATTGTAACACTACATGTTCAAAGGTTTTATTTGAAGTAACTAGTGCTAATGAGTAGTTACAAGTAGTCTACATGAGTAGACCTGCCATCGATCTTGAATAAAACTGCAGAAATGCACCAGACAGACTGGACAGGACAGTTACTGTCGACTAGACCAGTTAGTAGAACTCGTTAATAGGATAATTAGCGTTAAATTCGTGACGGGTCTACATGGTAGATTTATTGAAATAGTAATAGAAAATCTTTATTACCTTAAATACCTGTGTCACATACAGACCGCAAATATTGAATTTAAAATTAAAACAAACAGTAACAAAAAAACAGCAAGAATATAATAATATGAAATGTATTTAAAAATAGTAAATAAGAATGTTATATTGTTCTGTATTATATTTGTATTTCTATATATTGTACGAGGAACACAGAGATTTTAAAAATCGCAGCAATTACGTTATTCATAAATAAGAATCTGTAGGCGTATGAAAATTTATCGTATACACGAATACTTTTTCAATTTGACACCGTGTACGTTCGATACTCCCAAATAAACACAGATCAGCTACGTCAGAGAGGCGACAACTAGGCGCCGTTGCTCACGATACCTCTGAAACGCGGAAGTGGCTATCTATCACGTTTTGACGGACCGTTCCGACCAGGTAGATCGACGAATTCCGTGAACACTACATTGTGTTACCAAAACTCAATTTCCTACTTCATCTCGTGCTCTAATGAATGGAAACCCAAAATCGATAGACCTTCCATAATGGCCGTTGAACAATGGTTAAAAATGTACAATTGAACCAGTAACGGTCTTTTAACACGATTATTCAATGTTAAGGACGACTAAAATATAGAAATATGACCTTTCTATTATGCTCTGTTAACCTATACTTTGGCTACTTAACACTATGGTTTTAACCCTTCGTATTCTGGGAGAAGATACATGTCCAACAATGGAACGATAAAAAGGGTTAAAGATGTTGCGTGTTCTATTATAACATGACCCTTTATAAAAGCTTAGATCTCCCTCTCATTGTAATCACTTCTTATTAATTAAACTCCTCTTCTCCTTTTGATTCATTGCCTACTTCTTATCTTAATCACGTGTTTATACATGACATAGTAACAAATACTCACAATGTATTAGTATAGGAGTGTAAACAATAAATTTATAATGATTTATAAGCAATTTAGTATATCTTCGATAAGTGGAGTTATATGGGCAGACTTGATCAAACCTTCTCTCACTCGCGCCAGTAATAAAAACTGACCATTGACGCCCTGGTGAAAATAGGACTTTGGAGCGCTAAAGTATCGTACATAAATAATCTAATTCGGCTTAAATCCGTCATAAGCAAGTCTACCGCCTACGCAATAATTGCAAGCGGGTAAAATCCTATTGCGAAATCAGTAAAAACGACCTTGACAATTGTCGTTGTTTGCGCTACTGGATGTTTTTCTCAAGAACTCACTCCCATGCACGACAGTTAATGACATGTTGATGATATCACAGTCTATTGTGGTCAATTAATAAGTGGAATATTCATGATTCTGGATATGAATATAGAAATGAAAGATAGAAATATATTTCCAATAATTGCGTTGCTTTTTTATGCTGCATCCGCACTAATTTAAAAAATGTTGATCTATTCTATATTGTCAAGGTAGATTCCTGACGGGCTAGACAGTACTGAGTGTCAAAGTCTGTTTTTATGGACTTCATGTATTTTTATTACATTTCTATCAGTGTATTTGAATGTACAGCCCGGTTGTGAAAACTTCTACCCCTCCATGAAACAGCATCTGATCTATTTGGTCATGATAGATGAATCATGGTCTCCTTTGGCACTTTTATCCATTAACATTTGCATCGTACATCGTTTTCTCATTCTTAACTACATATACCACTATTTTTTTATAGATTTTTATAATCAAAATTTCTTTATGTTGTATATACATAGGTATGAGTCTTTATTGATGAACTATCAAGAAATACACCCAACGTCATATATGTCACTTCCAACATAAATACCTATGTGGGCCTCCATCCAACATATAGATTGTCCGAACTATAAAAATTGTAACCAATTAGATAAGAATCCGCGACCTTCAATCACTGAACTTCAAAATATAGCCACCCACTTTAAATATTATGTTAATCGCTAATTAAATCACTGTTCGAGTAAAAAAAGCCTGCTTAAAACCTAGGTTTAGATCATAATTACTCAGCTTAGATCAGTCGTCAGTCAGATCAATAAGTATTGGGTTGTCCAACCTGGTCTTGGATAAAATGATTATCAGGGTGTTATAAATGTAGTAAGTGGAGTTATGAGCTAGCTGGCGTACACCTCTTAGCTGATATGCATACAATAGTATCATCCACACCCTGTCTACTTAGGTAGGCTGCGCTATACCGCGATCAGCTGATCGGAAAAGCCTCGCCTTTAGTAAGGCAGTATATATCATGGGCAGGTGAGGTTATCTGGGGCGTACATCTTTACAATCATAAAGTACATAAATAAGCTAGCCATTAGCTTTTTACATACTTACCTATATAATCTTAAAGGACACCGATGTCTTATGTTTGCAAGGAGCAATATGGAATCCCCAGTTCAAGCCATATCCTTGTAAATATATTAAATCATAGTAATACGACCCTCGCTGCTAATCTAATTTTAGACTATACATTCCTTTCTATAAGGGTTGTATTGTACTTCATGGTCGACAACCATTTCATCGTTCCACTGTTAGATAGGGCTCCTCATATAACGATCATCATCATCAACCTTTTTATCATTTTACTATTAGATACGCATCTCCTCTCAGAACGGAACGGGTTAAGGCCGTAGTCCGCCACACTGTTACACCGCGAATTATATTCTACAGCCTATTTTATTAAATCCATTCATTTATAACGATTTTTTTCCCGTAACACGATACCTATCGATTGCACAATCGTTACGTGCAAAACTGTAATTACCGACGATCGCCTTCCGTATACGACACGACACGAACAATGAAATCGATATCAAATCGAAAACGATCGAACCAGATCTCGGTCACTTTTTTTATCATTGCCCAAACACGCAATTTAAGAACGGCCTCACACTCCAATAGCTCGACCATTTCTACACTATCCGATCTAACGCATAATTTGATCGCTACGTAACGTTCTCGGTCTTATCAATTATCATAGTCTGCAAGCCAATAAAATTATGTGTTTGTGTTGCTATTTATAAAGATTATTAGACGTACATGACGTAGTTTAATTTATTCTTATTAAATTAAAATCTTTGCATCAAGTAGGTACTACTCTGCTTTGCCCACCCCTTAAACATGAGTTAAGCCATAAGAAGCCATGAGTTAAGCCAATACATAATATAAAGATGTACATACATAGATGCTGAAGAAGCATTAATTAGAAACGAATAAAATGGTTGCTTTGATATTAAATTACCCTTAATGTATACAAATTGGGAAAATCAAATTCCATTTTGTCGGATTACGACGCATTGCGTTCTTAACGCCGTGATTCCACTGAATAGTACGCAAGTAGTTACGTAAAGCTAATTACGCGACACTAGTTTGATTCGATTGGGTAATAAACGTAAAGAACTATAGCAGAGCGTAACTGTTCCAAGTGACTGACTTGTGGCACATGCCTAACTTAATTGCAAAGTAGTACAAAAAATATTGAATTAAATTAACTCAAATACCGTAACCTTAGTGAAAACAGACTTTTAAATTCCGTCATTATTATCACAATTATCTTTATCTTTATCTTTCTCATCATGCATCATCTTCATCTTCCTCATTTCCATCACCCTCATCTTCTTCATCGCCATATTCATCATCCTCCAATTCATTGGCCTCACATTCATCATTCCTCATCTTCATCATGATCAGCCTATCTCTGTCCACTACTAGGCACGAGCCTCCCATAGTGAGCGCTATCCCATTCTGTCCTCAGCTTGCCCCATCTATATTGGCAATAGAAAATTTATTTTAAATGTAAACCCAGCTTAATAATAGGCCCGTTTATCGCGCTCTTATACGACAGCAAGGCATTAAACTATAAAGTATACTTAAATATTTTTTTTCCTTATGAAATCGTCCACCGTTTTTATACAGACCAATAAGTAAAGCCGTAATTACAAAATGATTAATTTGAGCAATTACTTATCAGTTTTAAGATAAGAATATCAACTTTCATTTTCAGTTTAAATTGATTTTATAATACATATAATGATTCTTTGTACTAACGTCAATTGATATGCCCTTGAATAGGTTTTTATTGTTTTAACACAACTAATGTGACTCTACGGTCGTTAAAAACCATAATTGAGCACATTTAAATGCTTCATGTAATCGTAAATAAAACGTAAAAATGACGATCGTTATTATTATCCTGTAATAGTGATATTTTAAGACATCTCCACACATGACCAAATGATTCCACATCAGGCAAATATTGTGCTGTGGCATTCAGATGGAAAACTACGTGGAGCTCTGTGTTTATCTTGTAAGGCACCTTAACCACATAATAATCATGTAAACATATTTTCTTAAATCCAGATATAGAAGAGATAATTGTGCACATCACCCAAATGTTTGCCCCGAGTGGGAATTCAACCCACGACCTTCGGCTCAGCAATAAGATTTACTGACCGTAAATCTAACAGGCCAGTCAGTTCATCATCATCATCACCGGCCTGTTTCAGTCCACTGCTGGACATAGGCCTCCTCCAATGAGCGCCATCGCAGTCAGTTGAATATCTCTATTACAATGAATTGAACAAAATCTCTTAAATCTTTATTTAATTCTAGTTAAATTAAACCTAATAATCTTTATTAATGTGACTATGTATATTAATAATTACACTAAATCCTCTTTATTGCAGCGCTTTTAACATACCGCTTGTCCTTTACCGCACATACATCTGCACGAAATCGAAGTCATTTCAGATCCATCAAATCCTCTCAATGCGCTTCAAAATCTGAACCGTTCAGGCATTACTTGTTATTGGGGCGTACCGTCCCCCCAAGCATGTGATCCCAGTGTATTTTGACACGTTGTCGCCCATATTTACCCTTTAAGGTTGTAATAGAGGGGAGTAAATGCCAAGTGACAGAGGTCAATCTTTGTTGGTTCGATTGGCGCGTGTATCGATGGAGCTATCAATTGCACAACTCATAAGTTAATAGGAATTACACTAGATGGCCATTGTTCATAGTGACCGATCGGCCTCAGCGTCACTCGACCTTCAGACGACGCGAGCTCACGATTTTTGACCATTACCCTAAATTGTATAGAGCTGTAAACCCCTTTGGTACTATTAAATATTTGTGATTGTTTATTTCATATGATTAACTCACGTATGTGTTGCGAAGGACCTAGTATAGATCCAACAATAGCGGACCATCCCGATAAACATACGTGAGTAATACTCGTACATACATATTATACATATAAAATCATCTGTAAAATCGCGAAATAATATAAAATATTTATTTGCATTACGGAGACATTAGTTCTCTTTGCCTACCCCGTGAGGAATCTGGCGTGACAAAATAGTAATATTATTTGCATTAAAACGAAACTCACCTGAACTTTTTGTGACATGAAAACTATAATGTTTTAGTAATTTAAATAGAAAAAAGGCGGGAAAAGTTTATTATAATTCATTTTCATTTAGGAAACTTTGGTTTTTTCAATGAAAAAACCAACAGCGTTTAAAAGTTCAAGGCGACAGGTAAATTTAACAAATAAATTGCACGTTTTGGTCTTTGTGAATCTTGAAGAAAAATCTGCTTACTTGTCATTAGAATGCAGTGTGAATCATTTTACTGATTCACCAAAGGGACTTTCCAGTGCAGGTCTTTACTAAAAAATGAAACAAAATAAAACCATTGCTTTACCTCAGCTTTATCAGCAATGGCCTGATCAGGTTTGATGGGTTTTTTATCTGGGTATGGTTAACAAAATGAAAGTTTTTAACTTCCTAGTCTGTATATTTCTAAATACATTTGGTCAGAATGAATAATATTGTGCCAACCTCATATGCCTGATCTTATAATTTATTCTGATGGGATGTTAAAAGAACTTTAGCTATTTATTAAAATAGTACTAAAGTTCTTTTCTCATTGATATTTACATCATCATCATCAACATCATCATCACCAACGTCATTTTCATCATCAAGTCTTGTGTCCAATCTTATATTGCCAAACATTAAGGCTGTAGCCTGCCTCGATATATACTTATATAGTATCAACATATAGATATATAGTACATAAATATAGTATTGATATGAAGATATACGAGTATATATAGAGTGTGTAAAAACAACTCTATATACTTCCGAACTAGACCAAGCACGATCAGCTCACTTGATATCGACACTCATTAGTCTATTTATTGCGACTGTAGATTTGTTATCTTAAACAGTATTGCCTTTTGTTAATAAATAACCATGGATACTTGTTATGGATACCTAACTACTTGGAAAGATTTGGATTTGGTAGTAATGAAGGAGACAATTAAAATAAAACCTATGATAAAATAAAATGACATAAAAATTATCTATATAATGTGTAGAATACTACGTATATTACAAATATTACGTAGAATAATTTTCTAAATTGGCTCTTAAAATACAATATAAGAACTGTTTAGTTTCTTACTGTCATTGTTTACGTTCATACTGTCAATGTTACATGTCGAACAGTAGTACAGAGTAAATATTTATAGTTATATTTTTTGGCATACGAAGTTCAATAACATTCGGACTACAAAATTTAAATAATAGCAATTAAATTTGGACCAGTATTGGGCTACTTGTGTACATATATTAATTTCTGCTATGGATTAAAATGCTGAGTCCCAACTCTACCCATACGCAATTTGAGAGTCAATTAAAAGGTTTTGCTGGTCAGAAATAACTGGTCTAATGACGAACTGTGGTCCACTGACGAGGGTATCTGTAAATTTATTACGAATTCAGTGGATGTCAGCGTAAATAATCGTTAGTATCCAAATTATAAAACCTATTAGACTATTTAGACACAAACCGATATATCGATTGTGAATAAATTACTAACAAATACTATATTTAGCCAAATAAAAATCTAAACCCATTAAACATTAAGCACGACGCCATCTTGACATCGCGGAAGACATTTTTTATGCCAGCATAATGGCATCATACTTAGCGAGTTATTTTTACAAATCGTGCTCTAACGAATATATTAATATCAAATAAAATGGTTATGGTATGATCGCTTGTAATGATACATTATTCATTAACTCGTCTCATTAAAGGTATTACTCGAACACTGAGCTTCTATTAGCAACTGACAAAAAAATCGGTTCTCGCATATAGTTGTATATACAGCATGGTTCATTTGGTTTTTATAGGGAACATGTTGGTGCAACCCGCAAAAGTCAACTTGACACTCGTGAGGAATGCGTTTCCCTTCCCACCACTTCCCACCACTTACCCCGCCTGCCAATGCCTACAACTTCCATCTCTGACCCATTTTGTACCTCACTACTACATCATGACAGCCAGGTGCGTAGCTAACTTCTGCGAGTTATACCATCGTATGTCTCATTGACTTTGTCATAACATTAAGGCCTTTTTCTGTACTAAGCTGTATTAGGTACTTAGTACAAGATCTCAGTCCAATAATCATGAATACTTAGGCGTATTGAATTTTAACTGGAATGTGAATCTTAACTTGTTTTGTGGAAATTAATTCGAGAACTCCAAACTGATTGTAATTTATACAGACTGATTAGGAGCATATTAGGTTTAAACAAGACTACTCGTAAATAGCTCACAAATGTGTGTTGAATAAGCTTAACTTTAGAAAATAAATCAGTGTATCATAAGTAGAATTAATACAAAAAGATCTTACTTTAGTATTTTTAGTACCGAAATATGATTAGAAAATATTCTGCTTTTTTCAGAATTTATCAGTTTTGAAATTCATTTATGAAATAGATCTATGTGAGCCGCGGCTGTTTTTAAAAAGTAAGAAAAAATAATTAAACTATAGCGTGAAATTACTAATCAAATGTAACATCATCATCATCATCAGCCTATCTCAGTCCACTGCTGGACATAGGCCTCCCTAAAAGGGGGTTTATGCCCGTAATGTCCACGCTGGGTATGCGGGTTGGAGATCGCAGGGCACGGCTTTTTCGCACCGCCGACACTGCTGCACGTCGGCGGCCGGGGCATTTAG
>DWMG01001976.1:0-14046 GCA_018244855.1 Elbella merops | reverse complement strand
CCTCTCCTGTGGGTGCTAGTGCCTGTATCATCAGTCAGTTGTGGTATAAATGTCTGCAACAGTGTTGGTATGTAACTTGGTACACCACTAATCGCATGCGCCTCTCCGCCGCACTTTCCTTCCGCCGGCACTGTGCTTGCAGCGTTCATATGTATATGCAATAGTTATTCATTTCAAATTCTAAGGACCCGAGCACTCGTGACCAGCGAAAGCAGCTGTCACACGACTTTTACAGTTCCGTTAACAGGTCTAAAAGTATGTCAAGTACTCCATAAACATCGTTCGTCTGCTATCATCTCCCGTGTCACTACAATATTATTTTGATATAAACGCCATATCGTCGCTTTTAACGAATCTGGGAACGGAAAGAATAATATTTTTGGTACGTGTACGTGTTGCTCAAGGTGGAAGATGATTTTATTGAATAATTATGATATTAAAATAATAGACTCAATTATGTAGGCGGACGGATTCAGTACTCAAATTATCGTCAATGTAAAGTAATTGTAGGTATATATCGTTTAGGAAAATATATAACTAGTAGGAAAGTAACGGTCAGAATTGTAACAAACGTTTCGTATGCACGACATAGTTCCTCCCGTAGTCCGTCGTACGTCGCGTCGCAAGGTCGCAGTAGCTGGTCGTAGAGCGAGATGGAGCGAGGCGGGCGTCTCTCTCCGGCGCCGCCATTGTACAGAATCCAGTAGTGTAAGACGTAAGACCATCATCGTAGCGCCGCGGGCTCGTCGTGATTTTTGTTTGTAAAATAAGTATTTCACTGATCGTTCATTTTATTGGCGCGCCTTATGACTGAATGATGTGTTGTGGCCTTTTGTATGTAATTACATTTATATGCTGTTGGGTGTTGTGAGAGATCGCTTGTGTCGGCTACTTAACGTTGCATCACCGGAAGCTTCCACAAATAATAAGTAATCTTATTAATAACTTTGTGGCTACCGAAAACGTATTTATCGGTTTAGAGGTATGATAATCGGGTTGACAGCCTTATGATAATCACGAACGCGTTGCTGGGGCGGGCGCCGCCCACTTGGAGTCGCTTGAGCGTAGCGCATGTAATCGAACCTTATAAAATTTGTTAGTTGTAAGTTTTTATCAACAATTTGTATTGTGGAACGTTGTCTGGTTATTTTTATTATAAAACGAAATTATAATTCCTGCGCGTTCGTTCTGAGAAACGTTGCAAGCGCCGTGAGTGGTGAGTTGTCCTCTTCTGGTACAAACTTTAAGTTATTGTATTATGTGTGTAAAGATATTTATAATTTTACGATTGGGATCAATAAGTTTGACTTTGAGTTCGAGATTTTATTTTCTTAAAAAAAAAATTAAATAAAAAAGAGGTTTCGTATTATACGAACGTCAACGAACGACTGAGATACAAATTCCGAATAATTAAATATATAAGTTCACCTCGATAAATCATTTTGTATTTCGATAAGACATCCGTCATCATAATTATGTATTAATTAATTTAAAGATATTATTATGTTAAGTGCCATAATTTAATGAATTAACAATTGATGAATAATATTGTATCGCATAACCATGTACACCAATTAAACAATATAAAAAACGAAACGATGTTTTAATGTCGCCCTAACGATGCCCTTGGTAGCTTTGTATTCATGTACACTGACACTGACTGATTAACTCATCACAGGATCTTCGAAACTATATGTTCAATTGACTTGTTTGGCATACATACTCATGTCGGGACATAAACGCTTAGTTTGTTGAATAAATATAACAAAATAATATTTATTTACCACTAGCGTCATCTAGTGTCTTAGTTGTGAACTAACGATGTATGTATAATCTGTAATAAAAGTACTTGGTTGAAAGCAAACCCGTCTATAGCGTTTTAATTTAGTTTAGAACGGATTTTACGATAATCCTATCCAGTTTTTCGCCAACCATTAGGCCGGCGACTGACCTGTAACGTAATGTTAACTGCAACGTAACGTTACGTTACGATAAAACGTTACAGGTCAGTCGCCAGCCTTACACACATCCTTCCCCTCTCCTCGTCGGCCCATCCCCTTCCGTCTACGTCTAGAAACCGTGGCTATAGTAATCGTTACTATGCTAACAGTTGGTGTTTGTATTTTAAAATTTAATTATAAATTAGTTGTGTTGGTAATTTTTCGTGAATTATAATAATATTTAAAAAAAATATTTTGTTATATTTTTTAATTTAAATATTATATCATCATAGGGTAATACTAAATTAACTTGTTATATATATTTTGTAGTAGTAATTCATAATGGACGTTAATTTTTTTAACGATAGAATACCTACCTACTCCTTTCAAAATATTCCAAAATTCTCGGTGTCGAAGCATGTTTATATTCGTCTGTATCTTTACTGGTGTACGGTGACGTATCGATAGTTTATAAACGTAACATCACGCCTGTAATCACCGAAGGAGTAGGCAGAGGAGTGTAATATGCTCCCACTTTCACCAGTTAGTTGGTGGAACGTTAATAGTTAATATTTACAGTGGCACAGCGTGGGTGTCGGCCACCCGGGTCGGAAGACAAATTTGCCGCCCTCTTACTTTCCTATTTCAATTTAGTATATAGGTACTATGCATTACATACACTAATTCCAGAGAACTTTTCGGCAAGAACAATCATCACTATTTTGCATTATACAGATTAGATTTTAAATGAATAAACATTTCGTAATCGTAAGTTTTCAATCACGTTTATTAATAATACAAAAATTCTTATACTTCAAGCACTTGGTAGATAAGATACATTGCTATAACAGGTACCTATCACTTAACATTAGAAACACCTTGACGATCGACTACATTAAATTATTAACGAATTGAATATAAAACGCAAATCAATTTTTAATTGGAACTAGAACGATACTAATATGTAATATATATGTATATTTTTATTGAAAAATAATATAAGCACTTGTTAGAATTGAAAACAAAACTTTCGTCTTTAATTAATAATTCATCCATCTACTTTTTTTAACGCGTACTTATTTGCACAAAAATCACTTTTTGGAAAGCGTTACATAAATACGATTCGAAACAATGTGATATGGACAACTGACGATCCATCAATCAAACGTACTTCCCTAAAGGGACTTACCCGTACGTAATTAACAATATTGAACTTAATATGTATGTAACAGAAGTCATTTTCGTTGATTATTAGTCAGAAACAATCCAAGCACAAAATGAATATAGACTCTTGCCAGTCAGTACAAAATATCATTCAAGAAAGAGGAGCCCCCAAATTCGTAATAATGAACAATTCCGTGTTTTTTTTCAATAGATCTGAATTGTTATCTGCGACAAAATATAATATATTTTTATAATTTATTGTGATATTTTACCACCACCTAAAAAGTGCCGCCCGCGGCGGGACGTCCCCGCCGCCCCCTTTACGCTACTCCACTGGTTGGTGACCTATTCCATGGAACTTAAACGCCGCTTATTGCCATACACCGAGTACAGATCCAGACTCCGAGTTACTAACAAAATTTCTTAATCAGATAAATCCAACAGTACCCGACCCGGGATTTAAACCTAGGACCTATTGGATTGGCAGTCGCGCTTGCAACCACTTGTCTAACGAGGCAGTCTCGAGGGCTTATAAAATGAGAAAAATTATTATTACTAACGTGTCCTACAACTGGGATCGGTTTAGACGGTACATTCAAGTGCTGTGAAATTATGGCGACTGCAGAGCTATTTTCTTATCAGTCCAAGTGTATTAGTTTGGTTGGCAGCCGGTCAGGGAATAAAAAGATTACGTTTTAAGGGACACTATAACAGTGATCATTCTGATAATTATATTGAAGTGGTTGAATCAACAAGTGGTAACAATGTTCATATTAGCCATTATCATGTGAAACAAAATAGAGAAAATGTGTCATTTAGAGAATCTCAACCCCGAGAAAATGAGTCAGTGGTAGATTCTAATTAAACTGTGGACCCGCCATGTAAAATAATAGGAACGCATCCCACTACATAGTACCTTTTGGGTGATGCGGAAATCTGTGTAATGACAGATATTCTGATTAACTGACTTATTTTGACTGTACTGATAGATTGTGAACAACAAAATACTACTATACTATGCCTAACAATTTTCAATTCGAATACCAAGCAGTGCATCCAAGTGTAATTATAATTCAATTATTTTACGTCTAGCGGAGCAAGCAGGTGTCAGTTAGTAGTTTTATAAAATGGCGACCCCAATAAGCTTAGGTCGTCCACGCCATCTATGAAACATCATAAAATTAGTAGTATTATAGTAGCTAAATATTCACGTTACCTCGCCATCTAGCGGCCTTAGGTTTAAAGTAAATACACATGAAACTATTGTAAATGTAGTCTATATTTTATCCCGCCATCTAGCGGAATGTAAGAAAACAAACCCACTCTTGTTCCGTAACTCATATTCAGTTCACATCGCCACCTAGCAGAAACGGAATAAACGAAGACATATAGATAATGAAATAGTTTCAGCAATTGCGAGCAGATGGCGCTTCCGTGAACAAACAATTTATTATCTTATTTATTTTCTTCTTAACACCACAACGTGTATTAAGGAATGAAGAATGAAGAAGATGAAGAATGAAGAATTGTTTAGGCTTGAAATTACTGGAGGACCACAATCAAAACTTTCAAAACTAACATTTCGACACAATAGATAACATCATAATTATAAACGTATTTAATAATTATCATACATTTCATTTTACCACAATAATCAGCTTTGTGTTTTAACCATAACACTCAGCAGTAACAATTCACATTCCTACTATTAAATGTAAATAAATAAAAATAAACAAGTGGTGCCGCGAAGTTATTTCTACCATGAAACTCCTGTTTTATACGAAATAATAAAATATAACAAGGTATTTAGCGATTACACGACTCATTTCACGATATTGGACACGTTTAATTTCTTTTTATCTCCTTTTGTTGTCCAACGCTTTGACAAGGGAGAGGATTGTTTTTGAGAATAATTTCAAATTTAAAAGTACATTTTACGTCTATTCATTCAACCCCTCACTCCGGGGGTGCCGGGTTCAAACTCATGGCGCGCACCTCTTTACAAAAGTGCGTTTAAAATTTAAATATCACTTGCTAACGGTAAAGAAAAACATCGTGAGGAAACCTGCACATCTTAGAATTTATAAAAAAAAAAAGTATTTTCTAAGGTGTGTGAAGTCTGCCAACCCCCACTTGGCCAGCGTGGCAGACTATGGCCTTAACTCTTTCAATATGAGAGGAGACCCGTATTTTAACAGTGGAATTGTAATGGGTTGAAAAAAAAATGTATAAATTATTAAGTTTATCATTGAACATACTATAGTATTACCTGAATAATAAGGCTTCAACAGTAAATCTAATTAAAAAGTGAAAAATAGTTTATAACTAAACATATTGTTAGACAGGGATAAAGTCCTCTAAAATGTTAATAAATCTAGTCTGATCTTTGAGGTTTAAGCGTTTTATTTTAAAGTTTTCAAAATTTCTGCGAATTGTCGCAGCAGCCGACTAAATTTTGCAGTTTCATTGTTGAATCAAACTGCAAAATTTAGTCGGCTGCCGTCACGACATATGATGAACATTTTAGATTCGATGACGAAAAATCTGCCCAATATAATATAATGATTAATCATAAAACATTTCACATAGTGGGTTTTAATAGTCTCCTTAGTATCATACACACGATTAACATACTTTCAACTGTACAATATTATTGGCAACGTATTAGGAATTAGAATTTCCGTTCTATATGGACCTCTGGATAACCCCAGGGTGGCGTGTTGTGGCCAGTCTTGTTTGCAACGTGCAACACCCCTATATTTGACGTTATTTTGCGGTGATAATAATTACTAACTGGGATCGTCGTCGATCGGGATTTATAAAAAAAAAACCTGTTTTTGCCGTTTTTCTATGAAACTCTCTCCTCTTGTTAATCAGACAGGCTGAGTCTCTGAGTGCTTTTAAAAGACAAGTTAAAGCTTTTTATTTGTCGCTGTAACTCATCTTTAGCCACATTGCCACATTCTTTTCTATGATTTTGCGAATGTGTTAAGCTAAAATTTTGTATGGCCTGCCCACTTTCTTTTCTTTTCTTTTCTTTTTTAAATTAGCTCCTTCCAGTTCAGGTTCAGTCAGATCGCCCGTTTAGCAATAAGAACGCCTTTTGTTTTTACCGAATTTTGTTATTCTGTACTTTGTAATTTGTATGGTATACAATAAAGTGTATGTATTGTATTGTATTGTATCGTCAGTTCTTAGAAGGAATGATGCTTGGTATTATATCATCACGCCTGGTCCCTTATAGGATAGACAGCGAGCACAGGGTGCTAAATATCTCTATCCTTAAACAATTGTCGTGTTCACCTGTAGTAATGACATTTGTGGACATTTCAACACACGTCTTTAGATTACGTCCAGCGTGTAAGTCTGCTGCTTCTGTAATATTAAGGAAATTAAATAAGTATTCAGAGTGGCAATCTTTAAATAATTTTTACGGGCTATTGGCAACAGCGACCATAAAATGATTACATGTAATGATATTAAGGTTCTTCGTGTTAGTAATTTACATCAACATGTAAAATAATATAATTACAATTAAATGTAATCATAAACGAACAGGACCATAATTCAAGTATGACCGAAACAAATCCATTTGAAATGCGCCCATTATATTTAAGGAAGATATCGTTATTTCCACAGTACTTACTTTCCAATACGATTTGGTCGGTACTCGCTTGGACACAAAGTAGAATCAAAATGCTTTATAAAATAGTCATAATTATGGTTTTAATAAATCTGGCGATCGCGATCGGCTACAACCGTAACGCTCTGTCTGTAGACGATACAGAGGAATACCTGCTGCTGGAAGATACCGATGCAGAAAATTTAAGTAATCAAAGTAAGTCTTTTGAAAGTTCTTTGGTAACTTGTTCACGATTATTTATATTCTTCATCTATATCCTGGAATGCGCCCTTTGTTTTCTAAAGTTAGTTACACCTGGGATTAAATACGAGTATTGGTCACGCTAAATGGGAACCAAAGTAACGTAAGGATATTATCATCATCACCCTTTGGATGCCTACTACGGGACATGGGTTCTCCTAATCGGTGCCACTCATTCCGGTCATGGGCCTTGCGAATCGAGCGGCTTTCCGCTAAGGAAATCTATGAAGATTTCCTAAGGCATGAGCCTTAGTCATCTTTTTTAAAGCGTTTGATTTTCTTAACCCATTGATCATCATTATGGTAGGATATTGACCTTAACACCTATCATTTCGAAAGGAGATCCTTGTTCAAGATGTCCATGATGATGGTGGAAATGTTAAACGTTAAGTGAAAATGTTGGCGTGTGTAACATATTTTATGTAGCTAAATGAACTATGAAACTATGTATAAAGCTGGTAATGGTAACAAAACATGTGTGATTTTAATAAGCACCTATTACTGTTGGCTTTATGTTCCTACTTCTGTAGTGTTTTCGCTTTGCTTAAATTGCTTTCAGGTGGTCTCGAGCCTCTACGGCCCCGTTTTTGTGGTTATCAACCTGAGGGAGGACGGTGTATGGCGTTTCTTCCAAGGTTCGTATCATAATACTTTTAGATTGTTTTTTTTATTTAGCATAATGTTATTACATTACGCATAATGTTATTATATTACGCTCGTTATCCCCGAAGGTCTTACGACCTGAAGAATACAGCGGGAAGCTGCTGGATTCGGAAGGCCTAGGACCGGAAAATGTGGTGCCGTTCGTCTAGACGCTGATGATGATGATGATGAAATGACAGGATGATATAATTATGTAGATGTAAAATGACCTGCAAAGTAGTATAGTTGCATTATCTGCTAAAAAGCATCAGCTAAAATCTTTCAATGGATTGATCGTTTGTCAATATGTATTTAGAAAATGTCTAAAAAAACTATAAGTATATGTTTATATATATATGTGTTTAGCCGCATGGTATCCGTACAGTTTTTGCCTAGTTTGTGATCAGATGGCCGCCTGGGAAGTAGTTCCAGGATCTTTATTATTATTTGTTATTCTTTTAGACTTTACTTTGATCTGAAGACCAATACCTGCAAGAGGTTCCTGTACGGCGGCTGTGGAGGAAACGCAAATAATTTCAAGACAAGGCGAGAGTGCTTACAGATGTGTGCTTATAAAATATAAATCATTACTAATTATTAAATTAATTAATGATTATTAAACCTGAGTTTTGTTCGTGTAACATACATACAAAACCCGAAGTTACACAAATATTTTCAGCTTAGAATCGTTAAAGTAACATCGAAATATTTCGTATCACATTTAGTCAAACATTAGCGTGTGTAGCTGCTGCAGACTGCAGCCATTAATGCTGCACAACAATATAAAGTAGCCGCGAACAGCACTAGGTAGGTTTTATCAGCGCGCTTCAGTCGACGCGCGACATAAATTAGTGGATCGACCTCCACTACATTATCTATGTACCTGTACCTATGTAAATACATCGTATATAATACACACCGCATATGCATGGTAAACACCTATGTACAATAGCACTCTGCTGCGGTAATATGGATTAGTTTAGCTTTGTTTGTTTGTAGCCCAACAACAATCAATCGTTCGATTTCTAACATATTAATCTAACATATTAATATATTATATCAAATATATTATTACATTGAATCCAATCATAAATTCTATAAGTATTCTGTCCCTCAGACAGTGCACGTTTAAAACTATTTACACGATAGCTTTTCTGTAACTTATTTCGAGTCTTATTGAAACTAGACTTCCAACCATTGTTCGGTTTCTATAGGGTCTATTTCGCCGGCACTACTGCGAGCGACGCGCCGCACGACCGATGACACTCGTTCACGAGAACGAACGATCATTCAATAGACTGTAAGCACCCCAACATACTCAGCCCACACACCTAAAACTATTTGTTTCGAGAGCTTTCGTATTAGCGGACATCGTGTGCAGTTGACATTTCAGTTATTTGATCTTGTTGTATGCGACCTGGATTAAGCTAAGCATGATTATTTTCGCCTCTTTTTATTTACATTTTCCATTAGTCTAAAAATATTCTTGCTGTTTAAGCAATAGCTTAATGATAGAAATAGGCGTGGTGTTCGAACAACCAGGAATATTATTGGTCTGTACTGCTGTACTGGGTGGCTAAATAACAGTTCCGGTCGAAAGTTCTTTGAATATTCGAAGCCTGGGTTACTTCTATTGTACTTAAATGCAACTTTAGTGAATTTTACTTTAACTTGTACGTATATACCTACCTATTTATGTAGAAGACGCATGTAAGGATAGAGATAGCACTCGGTGTTCTCTGCCTGCCTCAAAGGAATCTGGCATGTTGATACAATATGTAAAAATAATAAATATTGAAAAATATTTTAGAATATATTAGTCAAAAAGTAACAAAATAAAGTGAAAATCAATCAATAACGAAAAAATAACGAAATGAACAATATAAAGAAAGTACTTGTAGCTTGCAAAAAGAGCAAATATTAAGAAGGGAACGTAAAGAATACAATGAGTTTAATATTTGCGGTTCTATTTGGAATATCGGTGAATAATTCCGCAAGATTTCATTTTACATGAGATTGTATTGAAATAGGTGATTTGGACGAGTGAAGAGGGTAACGCAGTACCTAATGGTTTTGTTCATTTAAACCTTTCTTTTTTCTTTTGTCGATAACTAGGCCAATGAAATATTTGAGCCTAGCATGCTTTATTATGGTCTCATTCTTACGTACCATAGATAAAATATTACATATCTATGTACACCAGTGATATACATATAAAATCGTGCTTGTAATAAAAAATTACATTGGTAAACTTTAATTAAAAATTCATTTGAACAACTAAAAATATTGTATCGATCACATTTGACTTTACATTATTGAAATTAAAGCAATATAAATTGAATTGTAAATAATTTTTCTGGACCATTTACCTATGTCTCTTAGTCATACAATTCAAAATGTTTTAGACAGTATACACAATATCAAGGTACAGTCCTGTCCATCAATGTCTCAATTCATAAATTATTCCAGACTTTCAATAATTAGACATTGTACTAACAGTTATGTAGTTGTACCTTGTTAGTAACTGAACCTCAGTAGCACGGAATGTGAATTTATGCGCGACGTATGGCTGTAGATTCACCATTTTTCTATGTAACGTATAATATAACCGGGATAAGAGTAAAACAATTCTCTGTTTCATTTTAATAATTATAATTAAAAATGGTTTAATAAAATTGTTAGTTAGTATTTAGTTATATATACCTATATAGGTACAGACATTTTAACTAGGTACTAAGAACCCAAAACTGTCTGGTTAAGTAGCCATCAACCTTAACTGAACAATTTAAGAAATTACTAAAAATGGCACCCCAAGCGTTTTCTACATAGAGATATAATATAAAGAGTGGAGAAGACATGCGACTGTCTGTAAGCAGAAACGTCCGACGGTTTAGAAAGGGGGAACGATCTCGTTAACTATCTCTCTCTATCTCGCTACTGTTGCAACTCACGCTAGCGCTACCTATGCGTGCGCGAGTAGAAAGAAACAGTTAGTTAAACTCATTTGCTTTCTCTTTTTTTTTTTGATGGACATATTTTAGGCTGGCTCCCCTAATCTACGTATAATATATCTATGGTTTTGTGAGAAGATTGACTTAGCTATGTACTCTTATATACACATGGAATCATAAGAGAAGAGAGAAATTAGTTTAAGGTTTTATGTATTACGAGTAGTTGTAAATATATCAGGAAGGGCCAGCTCTCAATATTTTTTTTTTATGTTTCCCTAAAATACTTCTTTGCTATAAGCCCGAATGTAAATATAAATTTATTTAAAAACAGTGTCGTATTTTTATGTACAGGTAAATATTTCCCGCCAAATAATAGATAAATAAATCTATATACCTATTTTAAATAATAATTATCTTCACGAAGCCTTATTTTCAATATAACATTTAATTATATGAAACTGTTACGTTACAGTGGATTAAAATACCGAAATAATGTATACAATCCCTGATATAGTTGGCACGTTTGTGTCTGAATAATGGAGTCATGTCAATTTGGAAGCCCGGCAGTCAGAACTCGGCAGCCCGACCGTCGTTCCTATTATTATTAAAATTACTAATTTAGTACCCTCTCACGTGATTCTTGGATTTTAAATGTATAGCCACACATTTTACATATATTATAAAACGTAACTGCACGCCAGTGAACGCCGAAGAGGTAGGCAGAGGAGTGTAGTACATGCTCGTTTTACCAGTTATGTTTACGTCCCACAATGGAATAGGTGGTGAGCCTATTGCCATACATCGGGCGCACATCCACCTTCAGAGTCACTATTACACATTTCAACTAGAAACTCTTAGCTTAGAAAAATCCAATAGTACCCAAGCCAGGATTCGAACCCAGGCCCTCGAAATCAGCCTTTGCGCTTTGCAAACACGCGAGTGACGAGTCAGTCATAAATGCATAGAATTCTTTGTTAATAATGATGAAACATATTCAGAGTCCTATTTATTCGACAAAAAATATTTTATTCATTTATTAACATAGAATTGAAGTAATCGCATGAATGTATAACTGATGGGGTTAATATTATGAGTTGCCATATTTCTGGAAATGGGCAATTACATTTTGTCATTCGTGAAACAAAAATAATGTCTCTTATAAAATGTATCACACAAATATTTGTCTACAAATGTAGCAGTAAGTGGTACACATGAATAACTTAAGCCCCCTTACATGTGACATGGCTGCTTTTTAATATTTCATCTAACAGAAAATTATATCTGATATATGCGTGTTCTTTGCCTACTCTGTAAGGAATGTGACATGACGACATAAGCAATAAAAATATACCAGCGTGACTTTTACATCTTACGTAACTATTGTATAACCCATTTGTAAATCGATCATCATCAGCCTGCTTCCGTCCATTGCTGAACTACTCCTCGATAATAGCCCGCCACCGAGCTCGAGCTCTTCGTATCTGTAAATACATTGTAAATCAATAACTGTTGTTAATAAGACGATCAACATTAGGCTGCTAGAGCCTAGACCGTTGTATAGCACGATGTCCACTGACAGGTGTTATATTAATATTAGAATTCGCTTCATGTTATTTGTTTCTCTATCTGAGCGAAATCTTTACCGACAAAAAATTTAATGAGCCCGATCGGTCCACCATCCCTTACCCCAATTTGTACCCCTCGCCTCGCTTCATTACATTTTCGATTTAGACATCTGTTTTATAATTATACGCGTTCGTTTACCCGTGGTTATAGATGAATGCTATTTGTAAATACTTAAGATGAAAAAATGCACCTATTTTCGTAGTAATTGTGAAATGTTTGCATAAATCTAACAAAACAGACGAATTCTTGTTGAATCACTTTAAAATGATCATTAAATCAATTGAATACAATCATTAAATCACTTAAAAAATATCAATGAGTCATGTCATCCTGATAGTTTCTAAACGTACTTAAACATTACCTAATGCTATTCTATGGGAAATTACTAAATGCCATTTTGATAACTACAATATCATTATTAAAATTTAAAAAACATTAATTCCTTTTACGCCTGTTAATTTACATTCCACTGTCGGATTGTTCCACCATTCTACTGTTCCACCGTTGGACACGGGTCTTGACTCAGAATGAGAAGGGTTAAGGCCATAGTCTGCCACGCTGACCAAGTGCGGGTTGGCAGTGGCTTGTTACTGTGAGTACATTTAAAGCGGAAAGATATTCAAACTCTCATTTTACATTTCTTCAAAACTGTTCGCATGATTAAATTACAAGTACTGAGTAGTAAAATGTTTCTTACAGAAGTCTTCACAAAGGAATGTAAAAGAAAAATAACAGACGGTAACAGCGCAACTAATTAGCCCATTATGTAGATTTGATGTTGAAAATACATATAGCAGACATACCCGTAGCAAAATTGTATGTGCCGTTTGAAACCTTTGTCTGGTTCTATACTGCATGCAGTGGTTGTAGATCGTTACAGAAATACACACGTAAAATATTTTATTAAATAAATGAAATAAAATTAACAATTAGATATTATTATTCTTATATAATTATTAGTATTTTTCAAAATACCAACTATAGATCGAACTCTCCGGCGTGATGATGGATTCTTCATTTATGTCCAGCAGTGGACGGAAACGGGCCCGATTATGATGATAAGCGTTTTTAAATTATCTTGTAAATTAAAATAAAATTCGACGTTTTTGTTTATCGCGCCAAAAATGTGATATTTTGATGAGTTATTTTTGTAGCCGGGATAATTTAGTGGTTTAGATTTGAAACACTGGTATTCTGAGTGCAAATCCTGGCAAGTTCTTCTTTCATATCATCGCGTCAAGTCCCTTACGAGGCAGGCAGAAAGTATCGAAATTCAAATATCACTCTACTCATACGTACTTCGTCTGCATTCATTACCCTCTTCATACACGCGCGCCGGTTTCGGAGACATCTGACTTACCAGCTGAGCCACCTGAACTATCATGTCCCTAAAGAAATAAATATACATCTTCAAAAACAAAAAGATCCCGAGGACATCTAATCTTATATTTTATTCAACTTTATTATACACCTCCCAGTAAGATTTCTGCGCTCAGACATTTGTCATTTGTACAGATATTTTTATTGGATTGTCAGCGAAGACATAATTGATAAATGAATAAAGTGAAAGGATCCTTCAGTTCAAAATTAAATCAAGCGAGCGCACTCAACAATGGCGTTCTCGTTCTTTATTGTGAGAAAAAAATAAGATACTGAAGACATTTTTATATAATAAGTATGTTAATTAATTTTCAATGTTGCATTTTTGAAGCGTTTGGTCCGCGCGCGTTTAATGTCGTACATACATGGAACTGTGTTAAACGTTATTTTGATTAAAGCTAATTTCTAACTTAGGACTCGAGGTGTAAAGTATAGCATCCAAATAACTAAATCGATGAGG
>DWMG01001975.1:0-14046 GCA_018244855.1 Elbella merops | reverse complement strand
TTAAGCTTCCGTCGCGTGTGCAACCTTAATGGTTAAAGCTACACAGAAATCATTTTAAAATAAAATATTGAATGTAAAACTGCTTATCCGGGCAGGACGACGTCTGCCGGGTCCGCTAGTAAGTAATAACTGTATATCGTTCGGATTGTATATATGTAGAAAGATCTCGAATAATACACGAAATAAGTGTCATAATAGTAACTAGCGGGATACATAATTTAGGTTATTGTTTAAAAGGTTAGTAACATATAATACTATACTACAAACTAATATATAAGAATTGATATTTGTTTTTATATTGAAATGTAGTCTCGTCTGAACGAGTATCCACGTAACTGCGGCGGGAAGGCAATTTTATTCCTCCTTCGTAAGATTATTGCGATCAATTGAAACTCATTGAAGCTGAAATTCTCGAGCAATATCAATATGTCTGCAAAAGAATTGAAAACAAAACTCGAATACGAACAAGTCAGGTGTAGATTCGCTTCTCTTATCTAAAATGCGGAACGGTCGAATGAAGCTGTAAGGGTAATTAGGGGATCTGTAATGAATATTAGGGGTACGAACCCCAATACGAAACATTATCGTATTGTTAGCCCTGATGATTAACCGCTATCGGTTTTAATCGCAAACAACAATGCTAACATTTTGGAGGGTAGGAAATAATAAACATCTTATTGCTCTCCAATTCGCTGTATAATGTACCTACATTTCGCTAGATACTTATAAATATCTGCATAGGTTAAGGCAGAGAGCACCTAGTGATTACGGTGATTTACGTTCATCATTTTCTTAATAAATGCACGCCGATTTCAGAGACTTCTGATTCGGAGCAAGCCTTTCTCATTTTTACACCAATACTCTCTTTCAAACAAAGCATCATCCGTATTACGAAGACAGTCGGTGAGAATCACTCCGCATATGCGAATAGATTCGATGTAGAGTCTGTCTGAGTGTGATGGCTATACCTCTTATTTACTTTAAGACTTATCTTATTTTAAGCTGATAATAAAAATATTTAAATAAACGACATATACGAGTTAATGTCCGTCAAAATTCGAAACAGAACGTTTTATGAAATGCCAAACATTCCAAACATCCAACGATGTTTTCTTTCACCGTCACTTGCTAACGGTGCAGGAAAACATCGTGAGGAAACCTGCATACCTTAGAATTTTCTATGGTGTGTGAAGTCTGCCAACCCGCACTTGGCCAGCGTGGTAGACTATGGCTTTAACCCTCTCAATATGAGAAGAGACCCGTATTCCAACAGTGGAATTGTAATGGGTTGGAAAAAAAAATCCAAAACATTATCTCTTGTACTCATTAAGAAAAATAAGTTATTGTTGTTATATCTCTTGCTAAAATGCCTATTCTTTTGAACAACTAAATGCCCATTCGTAGCTCGCATGATCCATATCGTTAGAGCGGTGCGTGCCAGATTGTTCTCGATTCATATGGGCAACGTACAAACATACAAGTCCGCTTATTGTACAAGTATCGCCCATTCGCCTAACGATGTTAATACTTAAGAAAAAGATCCAAATTGCTCAATGAAACGTTCGTATTAATGTAACTGTTATGTTTTGTTTTGTATTCCTTTCTGCAAACCTTCAATAAATAAACTAACATTAAACAGAGCCCTGGGGTCTTGCTTCATCATCATTAATTCTTTTTTAAATCTATCGTTCCAATATTGGACATGGGGCTGCGCTCAGAATGAGAAGGGTTTGAAGCCATCGTCTCTCATGCTAAGTGCGGGTTCCCAGATTATACACAGGCATTAGAGAAATTAATGGAGAGATGTAAAATGCGCTGGTTTCCTTACAGCGTTTTAATTTTCACTGTTACAGCAAGTGAAATTTGATCTTGAAACGTAAGTTTTGTGTAAAAAAAAGAAGCCCGAACCGGGATATGAACCCACATCTCCTGAATACGAACACTTATCTAATACTAAGCTATCATTGCTAGTAGTTTTCCTTTGCCTACATAGATGCGGGTATTTTTTACGTAGGTAGGTTTATCTAAATCCAATGTTATCATGTGACAATATTGTCATATGACGTGTCTTGTTACCTACGACTACTTAAGTCAGCGAAGTGAAAGTTTAGGATGTCGTAAGTAGGTATTACACTCGCCTTTTAAATTTAAATTAATATTGTTACAAGTCAGGTTCCTTATGGGGTAGGCAGAGCACTAAATACCAAATATCTTTGTTTAATCAGCTTTTATAATATTCGTGACTCTCCGTATATACACTCCTCTATTAGGCTATTACTAACCTAATTGGTTGAGATAGATGACTCTTGTTGTCTCTTCGCATCTGCATCCATCAATCTTCGCATTGTATTTTACTTATGGTATTCTTACTTTCGCCCTTTTTTTTACTTTTATGATATACTTATATAAATTTGAGTACACAGTTAGGTATATACGTTTCATTTATTTAATTTAAACCAATTGTAACTTATACTTAATGGTCTTTCTTTAAACCTCAAATTTACTTTGTAATAATCATTTTAATTTCTTCTTTAGAAAACCAGTCTTAAACCGTACTTAAAAGCGATTATAAGTTATGTGGCAATAAAAATGAAAGAGATGATGATTGTGGGAGTCGTCAGCTGTCGGGTTGTTCCAGAGTCCCCACTGCATACGTAATTGGACTTCAATAGACGCATTATCTGACTAAACGTTGTCACATTACATCGTCATCCACTCAATCGACTCGAAAGTGAGAGCCATAAAAGAGGGCTTCAGTGACTCGATTTTGGAAATGTACACTACGTGGACACTAGGTACGTTAGGTAGATATTTTGAATAAAAAAAAATACTGGTACTTATATACTTATAATTAGAAATTAAAGCAATATATTTATAGGTTTTATGGTTACAGCTAACAAACAAGTCCTCCCAGTTTTATAGCAGACTTTCCTAGTTTAGCTCGTAATTCGTTTTAATACAAGAAAGAAAAAATGTCGCTAGTCGACGTATCTATTTTAAATGTATCTGTACGTGTAAAAAAGAAATTGAATTTTGATTTCCAAGCAAAAAATTCTCATCACATTACGACATGGTAGTAGGAAAAGGAAGCATCATTGGAAGTGCGCGAATTGAGCTCAGGGGTATTAAAATCACGATTAGCGACATATGGCGTGTTCATAACAATGCCGTCGGATATTATATTCAGGTATCGGATTGCAAATTATGAACGATTAAAGTTTGTGATTCACCCCTGCACGGCGAAAGGTTTCATCGACGCTTCCGGGGGCAATATGGTGCGGAATAAGGACCCGGAGCTCTTACAAGCACGCTTTTCTCATGCGCACTCCGTGATGATTACAGGAACTGGAGAATCCTTACGTTGTTATTCTCGCGATCTCATTATACGCGGTTTCGTGATTTTTAATGCGTGTAATGTAACGAATACGTTTGATGCACAAAAAATGTGTAGTTTATTTTCGTATCAGGCATTTGTGTCGGTTGAAGGTTTGTAGTGTTTATGTCTCTTAAAAGTCACACGAAGATTGGGTGACCGTGTAAGCTTTGCTTACGAATTGTTTGGAGAAATAAAAGTAGTTGTTCCTATCTGTGCGAGTTTTGACGCACCTACCTAGTTATCAATTATGTAAAAATTAGGACAGGCGTTGCTAAAGCAAAAAATGCGCTAATGTCTTACGGCATTTACTGTGTGTGTGAACTGTGCAGTCATTGGTTATGACCAGTAACAATTTAGTTATCGTACCCTTGGCGTATTCACAACTTATCGTCCTGAGTTCCGGGTTAGACTTTTGGCAGGGCAGGTGACTAAATTATTACCTAAGTATAAGTATTTTCCGAGGTTACTTAAAGTGCCAACGGCAACAAAAGTTCTAATGTAGGCATCGACTGCAAAGTGCAATTATTATTACATATTTATATATTGCAAAGCACTAAAATTAGCGAGGGAAGTCGGACGAAAATCTAAAATTTCCTTAAAGGACCTGTCCAGGCTTAAAAAAATAAAACCGCACAAAAAAACTAAACTAATACACGTGTAGCTACACGCATGTAATTCGAGTCAAACACACCGCATTGACTTCCACCGTGTGAGTCGGTAGCAAATTGTTGTTATGTTAGTACATAAATGATCGTGGCTTACCTACCAGCGGCCGGGCAAGACGAACACGCCTATTCTCGCGTAAAAGAGGAAGGTGACACAAGATACGCCGTAAGAAAACCACTGCCCAATGCCGTACCGGAAACTTTTAGCGCCTTCACACCTTTGTATGGGTTTTCTGGTTTGTCGAACTATTTAAAATTGTAGTAAAAATTGCTTATTCGGAATCCATGGGAACGTTACAGGTTACCTAATATTTTGGTCTCGTTATATTGATTATTGCTTAGTTTAATACTAAATAAAAGAGCTTTAGAAATATGGGGGTAGATATAATTGTATAGAAAGGTATTTATATAAGTACATACGTTTAAAAACAATACTCACTAAACAACCACCTAAACTTTGATCAAAATATTTCTGATGTATCTATTTTACTAAAGTACGACGATCATAAAGAAAAACTACTTAAGATTTTTATGCTAAGCATCTAAAATACTATGTACTTAATATAATATAACTAAGGTACCATAAATATTATAAAATCTAGTTACAGCAACTCAGGTTCTGTCTAGTTTGGTATCAGACGGTCGTGTGATAGGATATTTATAAATTTAAAATATTTTTTCTATCAGTGGCTCGAAGACGACGAAAGGAGAGCAGACCCAGGCGTCAGAGAACCACCTTCTCTGCTCATCAGACGCTGCGACTCGAGCTGGAGTACGCCAGAGGGGAATATGTGGCGAGAGCTAGGCGGTAATTACTTTTTTTTTTTTAAACAATGCCAAAAGGTTTCAAAGCCACTTTGGAAAACGCTGTCAACATTCTAGCACAGATGAATTTAATTTTATTAACGTCACACTCCCCCAATTTTTTATCGTCCACTCAGGGCTGAGTGGCAGATTTGACATTTGGCAAATTTGTAACTATTTTGTCACAATTTGGCACAAGGGTAAATATTAGAAGTTTATTTAAAACAAATGCCCAGAAACAAAGAATGACATGAGTAGGTATCGTATTGGCTACGATCTCATAAATGATATTTGATTATTTAGTGAAAAATATTCATTAAGAAAGTCTTCCAAAGTAAGTAGAAAGACTTGACTGTTTAAATCTACGTCAACATAATTCTTAACGACTCAGTATCTTTAATCTGTTGTTTTACAAACACAAAAATATGATGAAATGTGAGGAGTCTGATCACTCATGACCTTGAATAAACCTTGATATCTAAGTTGTAAAATGATGCTTGCAAGTAATCAGATTGTTTTTTGTTATAGATGCGAATTAGCAACAGCTCTGTCGCTGAGCGAAACACAAGTGAAGATTTGGTTTCAAAACAGAAGAGCTAAAGACAAACGTATTGAGAAAGCTCAATTGGATCAGCAATACAGGTGAACATACTCAATTAATTCGTCCCACAAATTGTACTGTATTTTTTCCTGTCATAATTTTATTATATTTTTATTATTCTCCGAGGGAATGTTAATGTAAAAAAACCTGTCTAGTCCGTAAGGAATATGGTGTTACGATATAAATTGATTGCCTCGTACCAATGAGTGGTTGGAAGCGCGATTGCTGAGCGAGTTCCTAAATTTACCCCAATGCGGGCACTGTTAACATGAAATTCCTAGTAGTAGCTCGGAGCCAGGATTTGTCCTCTATGTATGGTAACAGACTTACTCCCATTCCATGGTGAAATATATAACGCAACTGTTGAAGGTCGCAATATATTACACTTGTCTACTCTACCTACCTCTTCAAGAAATACAGACTTGATATTATAATACTGATAAATAATATATAATTCATTTGCAGGCAACTAGCGGCGGCTTCTGGATTCTTCCCGAGCATGTTGAGTTCTCCTTACGTCCCAGCACCATGCCCCTGTTTGCCTATCCATCCACAATCAACTCTTGAGAAATGATTGTACAACTCCAGTGATCGATCATGTATTAGATTAGGTACTATTAACATCTGCTAAGCAACCAGCAGCTTTCGTAAATAGCTATATTAATGTAGTGTAATAACGCTATTTTTACTGGAGATTGGACGCTTGAAAAATATTTGTTTCGAGATTAATGGAATCGAACCCATATAAATTGAGAAGCCGATATGAAAGTTCTATCACACTGGTGTCGCTTATAACTCGTTTATACATAGATCATAGTGCAACAATGTATATTTTCTGTGTAAGTAGTTTACTTATTCACATATATTATACAAAAAATAGTGAAATTTATCCTGTGATTACCGTTGCCGTCATATATTTTATTGTCCAATAAAATAGTATGGTACAACGCATACAAATGTCACTGACGTGATTGTTTTTCTTAGTTCATAAAAAAGGAAGAACTTATAAAGGGCACTTACTTTATCATTCCCTATTGCAAATACATATGGATGGTTAAAAAAATTTTTGTAGCCGTAATTGAAGTATTTAATTTAATTAACAAATAAAGTCATAAACCGTAAGGTCCATAATGATGTCACGATGTCGATGTTATTGTAAAGAAAACTCATTTTAATATTTATTGGTTTTAAAATTGTAAATAGGCTAAGTCTAGTAATTGGTCTTACATCGTTAACTATGTATACTTACGTATGACGTCATTTCTCCATCAATCTATAATTAGATACAAAAAACCTGTACAACATGTCAATTCAAATGATTCAAGGACACAATAAACCCGACACTATCTTAGCGCGGCATTGTTAAAGTAACTAGTTGGTAGATTTCAATGTACATAGCGTTTTAACTAGTCATATCGATGTAATGTTTTAGCGGGAACATGAGATGAATAAAAAATAAAAGAGGTTATGATTACTTCATATAGTTTTATTTCGTAAATCCAACTTACCATGGTTTTTCCCACGGTAACGGCTTGCCAGCGTAGAAGTCCATGGAAAATACCATTCATTTAATACATATAGCACACAAGTACACAGTTATAATATGACTAACATTAAAATAGAATAAAATAACAAAAAGAAAAATTGTCGAGAACAAAACATAACACGTCGACATTGGAAAAACATATTACAACATATTATATGGAAAAATAGCTGTATATAGAAAATGTTCTCATATCTCTCCTATAGAAACGCAGGAATCAATTTTATTCTAACTTTCGCATTAAACTTGTCGGACTTCATATAAATTCATTATAATTTGATATGGATAATGAATGTATAAAAAATATATAGTCTCTTAATCTTAACCATGAAATCGATCACCTAAATATTCATTTCCCTTTCGATAGACGCTACATTTTATTTTGGAATGTTACCACACAACTACCTACAGCTATTTTATGTAACACAATAGTAAGTTTAATATCATTGCACATGTTTTAATATTCATAGTTATTTAACATACTTCGCATAATAACAGAATTGAATAGTCGCGCTTACATCTAAATAAAACGTAAATACAACTTGAAGCCACAGCTTTTACAAGAAACGTCTTTTAAACGGAAAACTTTTTTTTGCATTGGGCAACACAGAAACCTGACACATGACGGGACCGTGCGCAGTGTAACATCAACAAACATGTAAAAACTGTGATTTGAGTGCCAAATGAGTATAACTACTGTATAAAGACTTACGCCGTTTGTGACATTGTGATATGGTCTTTAAATTCAATTGTAGTAGACCAAAAAGTACATAGACAACTTTTGCACACCTTTTTCATAAACAGGGTATAAAATCTATAATATTATAGGCTGTAAAGGGACGTGCAAAATTTAAGTGATCACATTTCAGCAGGCAGTGGGCGTTAATATCGACTCATCTCAGACATAAATAAAGATACTATAGATTACATACGGACCGTAAACGCTATTGTTTGTGCTTTTTTAATTCCTTTGACATAGACAATTCATTTTTGAATTGACAGTCGGTACAGCACCCTCTGCACGTTGAAAATGCGGGTAGTTAGATTAATTCTGGCGCAACTCTTTATAGAACACCTCAAGTAAACATAAGTAGAGAAAATGATTCCAAAGCCTGCACAGTACCTTGTGGTGAAGTAATTTTATTCGGAGTGTAAATAAAAGGCAAAATGGGGTACGCGAGTTGGTCGTCCTAAGTCCACTTGTCATTAGCTAGCCGACGCCTGGCCTACTCCTGTCTATACTCTACCGTCTGCCTGCCTAGCTTCGACTAAGCGCAACTTGATACCTAAGCATTAAAAATAGTTTTTATCAGTTTTATTATACTGTACCTCACATTTATTTACACGACAAACATGCACATCGTCCTGAACAATTCAATACTACCTCAAGTAGTACTAATACTACCACCAAGTAGTAAGTGTACGTATTATTATGAAAATTAGATTAAAAAACATAATTTATTTAAACAGAATATGATTATTTTTGTAAAATATAAATTAGAATTAATATATTATATGAATCAAAACAGATAACGAGTTAACAGCCTGTAAAAGATACTGAAATATAATTATGCGTTTTTATATTATTAAATAAAACTTTAATTGTTAGTACATAAATTTATTCGAGAGCGATAGATTTTTAAATACCTCGACTTATAATGTCAAAATGTAAAAATCAGATGTCCTTTAAAACAAATCAGATGTCCTTTAAAACAATTTGATTATTTTGAATGTAGTGTGTTTATCATGTCAATGTTATTAATGTGCTATATATTATAAATGGACGATACTCACAAGAGGACTCAAGAGATCATTTAGTAGCGACGTTGGTTGCCGCCAGCAGCTGGGGCTGAAGTGTTGCTCATGTTGTAGCTTCCAGCACCATCACTGTTGTATCCACCTCCTGGAAATATTTACAAAATTATAGTACAAACCTACAGGAACTTGTTGAAGGTGTTTCTTGTGTGTCAAGATATGGGGTAAAAGGAGAATAGATCACTCTCCTACCATGTTTCTATCGTCCATCTTTCTACCACATATCTACCAGGTGGTCTGGTGATCTTAAGAAATCAGCTGATACAGCTGGATTGAACAAGCTCAGAACCTGGTGAAGTAGCGCCGATTAGGAGAGGTCTATCTCTGGCAGTGGACTTATAAAGGTCATATGAAAGTGAATTATATGGTGTCCATTGTTTTAAAACGAAAAGAAACAGGAAAGATAAAAAATAGTATAGCATATTATATGCATTGAGAATTACACAAATATCAATTATATCTTCTATTGTACCATTCACAAAAACAAATACAAGTATATACACTTTACCTGCATTATAAGGCTGCTGCCTCTGTGTGTTATAGTTGGCCCGCATGGGTCCTCCTCCATATCCTTGTTGATAGCCTGCTCCAAAGTTATCCTGTCCACCCCAGGAACTTTGATCACCATATCCTTGATTCCAGTTATTGCCACTGGAGTCCCAAGGGTTCTGATTATTCCAGCCACTGCCACCACTACGGCCACCGCTGTAACCAGAATTGTATCCACCGCCACCTGGAATGTAGTTAAATTGTTACACATGGATATACCATGTTTTCATATCATCAACTTTTTCTTATCATTCTGCTGTTGGGCATGGACATCCTCTTAGGAAGAGAAGAGTTAAGAGCCTAAGTCCATTAAGCTTATTAATTCTGTACTTGTTCTGTGTGCATCAGAGTATTTGAACACAATGTTTTACTTATTTTAGGAACTGAATATTTCATCTGCAAAATATAGGAAAAAAGCAAACCTGAATTAGAATGTAAGCACATTTGATCCAAATATTAGTGACCAAATGTCCTAACAGCTGTTATAAAATCTATTTCTTTTTTTTACTGATAACTATAACTTTGAGTACTCATTTTATACAAGAATTCTGATTATATGCATTTACAGTGACTGTCTCGTTGGTCGAGTGTATGCAAGTGCGACTGCCGATGGGGAGGTCCTGGGTTCAAATTCCGGGTCGAGTAATGAGAATTTTCTAATTTAGAATTTCTAATAGTGACTCGAAGTCTGGATCTATGCACGGTGTATGGCAATAGGCTCGCCACCTATTCGCCGGGACTTAATCATAACTGGTAAAACATGGGAGTGTACGATACTCCTCTGCCTACCCCTTCGGGGAAGACAGGTGTGATGTTACAAAGTGATATTATATTGTCAATGATTTTTTTTATATGACACAAGCAAGAAAAATTATAAGATGAAAAATCAGGAAGGACATGGCAAAACCAAAGATGAATATTATTTCTAAACTATGCACGTACTGTGTGGCTCTCTAATTTTGACCGAGAAAAAAGTTTTATCATAGCTTCACTGGAGTTGAACAGAAGAATGAACGAATGAAGGTTAACACCTATACTTCAAAAGTTAACTAACTGACCTAGAAACTTTAAGCATAAGATGTACCTTGGTTACCCCAGTCTTGGTTACCCTGACGGTTGTTCCAACCTCCACCGCGGCCAGAGCGCCTGCCACCGCCACCTCCGCCACCCATCTCTGACTTCGACAACGCTTTCTTCACATCAACACGATGCCCATTTATCTTGTGATTTTGTTCAGCTATAGAAAACAAACAATATGAAGATTTCATATTCTCTTCTTCTTAGCGTGTCGATGACAAACACATTCTGTGATAGGTCCCTAAATGGTTTTAGCCCAGAATTTTGCCACGCTGACTGCCATTTCCATTTCATATTTATTGGGTATAATAGGAAATAGCACACATAATATATTGTTGTGTGTATAATAAGATAGATCCAATTGAAGATCAGAAATAATCCTTCAATAACCAGGAAAAAAATTATATTTGAGTTGTGGGTAGTCAGTCTGGTTTTTCTATTGTATTGTAAAACTGTACATCACAGTACTGTATGGCCCAAAACTATCTGTTGAAACCACTCAAATTACTGATGCTCTCTAATTTTAAATTTAATAAAATCTGTGAATATTGTAAAGTATAGATAAATAATTTAATGAAACACTAACAAAAATTATGATAAAGCATTTAAATAACAAACAACAACAAAAAATATTGGGAACAATAGTAAGAATAATAATATGGGACAGTGAATCACTTACCACATATTCTGTCGATGGGATCATAATCATCAAACTCCACAAAACCAAAACCTCTCTTTTTTCCAGTATCCTTTTCAGTCACAATGCTGACCGATGTTATGGTTCCATAAGTGCTGAAATACTCTCTGATGTCCTCCTCTTCCAACTCTTGATTCAAACCACCAATGAAGAGCTTCTTCACAGTGGCACTTGCATCAGGTCTGTTGATTTCATCTCTGGGCACAGCTCGCTTAGGTTCCACAACCCTAAACACATAATATGTTAATCATTGTTTGAGTATTTTACAGATTATAATAATTTGATTGACAACATAAAACAGATATTGTATGTAACATGTATTCGGTTTTGAGTCTCTGAGTCAGCCTTACTGAGAGTTAAGTCTGATTTGTTTCTAAACTGATACAACAATTCTATAAACAACTGGAACAAACATGTCTTTCACAAACTTTACAACTGAATGTAATTCCCATTCATCATCACGATCATCATCAGCCTATCTCAGTCCACTGCTAGAAATAGGCCTCGCCCAATGAGCGCCATTGTGCTCTGGCCGCCAAAAACTGTGCTCTGCAATCGCCAATCCACACGCCAGCGTGGAGATTACAGGCTCAAACCCCCCCATATTTCCTATTACTCTTATTTTCCTCAATACAAAAGCTAACACAAGGAATACAATGTATTATTTCCATATAATTTATTTATAAATTCCTCTTTACCCGAACCAAGAAAATATGTCACATTTGACCAATTTAATGATAAGTTAATGAATATATAACTCAAGTAATTTTATCATCAAATTTAACTAAAATTATTCAGTGTATTATATACCTTCCATCAATTTTATGAGGTCTATTGATCTGAGCATCATCAACCATGTGAGCTCTAGAGTATGTGATGAACCCAAAACCCCTGGACCTCTTGGTCATAGGATCCTTCATTACGACCACATCAACAATTTCTCCCCATTGTTCATAAAATTCCTTCAATGATGCTTCTGTAGTTCTGTAGTCGAGTCCGCCAATGAAGAGCTTTCTTGTATGCTCTGGCTCCTCCTGAAAGTGATATGAAAATCTGTTTAATTTTAAAATAAATGGTGGTTATGCTAATACATACATCACTTTAAACATATCATTGACCATGTTTAAAGACATCATTTACATTGATAGTGGGTATTAAAAATCATATTGTATCTCCATAAAAGCAGATATAAGTTAAAGTTAAATTATAAGAAATAAAAAAGTAAGATGAATAAATAAAAATAAAATAAATTATGAGAAATAAAGTATGCTGAAAGATTTATAAAACAATGAGTGCTCTCTGCCTATTACAAATAGACTTGGCACATAGTAATATTAATATTAATAAACACAGAAGAAATACTCATTTGGTTACTATTCAGAAATAATTGTTAGTGCTGCTATACAGGTTTTTTGTATCATTATATACTGAATAAAAGTTAATTATGAAAACACAAACATCATATTTAATTAATTATATAATACAAAGATTAATTTGTCCTAATAGTGTCAATGGTAAACAGAAAACTATTGTACTTTTTTAAATTCAGAAGCATGTAGGATTTCTGTGCCTACAATAACAAAATAAACTACTTAATTCAAAAACTGGTTAAAACTTCAAGAGATGAAATAATACATTATGATATCTAGCAAAAATATAGAAAGGTATCAGCATATATTAGATATTGAAAAGTGAATGTAAAAACCTAGATGCATCATCAGGAGCCCACTGCAGATCAACAACTCTTATATAGAATAATGATCTCAAACTCAGATTGAAATCAGACCTCAGGTGGAAATCAATTATTGAATATTTGAAGTGGTTTATATACATATAAATCTTAGTCAATATTTGGAATTTCAGTCTTATTTACAGTGCTAAATCCAAAATGGTTTAACTGTGCCAACCAATGTAGACAATTATAAACAGAGCTTAATAAATTTAAAGAAAGAAGTTGAATAGACTGAGATCTACATGTACTCCAGAATAAAAAATAAATTCAAATTGACAGAAATCCTTCGATTCTCCATAAGTTTATAAGATGAATTTAAATAGACCTAATTAATAACATCTTGTATACTCTATCTGAAAATATCTCTCATCGTAATATAATTGTATGGCATATGAATACTTGGGAGATATGAGAGATTTTGATTTTTTTTAATGTAATAGGCTAGCATTTAGCCATGATCCCACCCGACGGAAAGTGCAGATGTGTCCTAAGATGGGGCATACATGCCTAGTAAGAGCCTGTTTAATTATATTTTATTTAATTAACAAATGTTTTAGTGAAAATAAACAGGAGTTATTAAGTTATGTTTTAGTTTCTTATGTGCAATACATATACTTTTTTCTAACAACAAGTGAGCCATTCAGCAATTTAGATTTGCTCTAGAGGTGTGGGAAGCTGAGATATTAAGACTGAAATGATGTGAACAATGTGTGGGTATTTATAACCACATCACATGACCTGACCTACCTACATACTTTTGTGCTTTCTACTCTAATGATACATTCTTTTTTTTAATATATCAAATCACCTGGTTTCTTACAGGGGAGGCAGAGAGCACTGAATGCCAATTATATATATCCTTACAGACCTGACATGCCTTTTTTTTCTACATTTCTAATAAAAAGAATCACTTCTAATTATATTGCTAGAGATAGATTTATGATATAAAGTTATATGGGATAACTGTTAATTAACTTTTAGACAATTAATTTCAAATGCTACCTTGCAATGACAATAAGCAATACTACTAATAATTAAACTTGTTGACTGACTAGTTGGTCATGTTGGTTGCAAGTGTGACTGTCGATCAGGAGGTCCCGTGTTCGATTTCCGGGTCGAACACTACAAAATTTTCTAATTTAGATTTTCTAGTAGTGGTTTGGAGTCTGGATATGTGCCCGATGCAT
>DWMG01001974.1:0-14047 GCA_018244855.1 Elbella merops | reverse complement strand
TGGTAATGTCAACGTTCACAGTAAACATTTTGGCGTTGGATCTAATTTGGTCCAATATTATTGAAAATAATGTATCATTATTACGGAAAATATGAAGAAATATATTTTATTTGCTGTCATTGCTAATTTTCATTTGTTATTTTTATTAATACCGTGTAATTTTTATATTACAATTTCGATATACCGTTAGAAAACTGTACATTTATAATTTTAAAACTGATAATTTTTATTTTTTTGTCATGATCAGGATAATAATTTCTGGTTTCCATAATATTTGATATTATAATAAACATATTATATAACAGTCGTCCATTATTCATAATATGTACATATATGTTCCCTATTCCCTCGAAAAGAAATAGTATCACACTTGTTACTCAAAACAAATGACAATGGCGGTAAACAAAGGAAATTCTGCTAAATTATTTTCAGCTGTGTTACTCACGTGAAATGAAATGCGGAGTTTTCAGCGCTGAAACTTCACGAACAAAACACCTTTGAATAATTTATTGCACATTATAAAATAACTAAAGCCTATTTATTAGTTGAATAAACTTGCTGTTTTGTAAAAGTGCACTAATTAAAAAAAAAATCTTTTTAAGAAAGCCTTCTTCCGATCAACAAAATTAAAGTGCCTTGGTTTTTATTCCAAATGCATTTATAAGTGTCCTATACAACATTTTAGAACGTAACATCACGCCTGTAATCCCTGAAGGGGTAGGCAGAGGCGTGTAGTACATCCCCACATTTCACCAGTTACGTTTACCTCCCATGGAAGGTCCTCTCGATCGGCAGTCGCGCTTGCAACCAACCACTCGACCAACGAGGCATTAAACAATAAGTAGTACGAACTCCCATAAAACCAATTAGCTACATGCAAAACAATATTCCAGTCATGGAAGCAGAACGATCAGAAACTGCAAGCGACGTGTAAAGCGTTACCAATCGCTTGCGGGCCGCGAGCGGGACAAGACAATAGGGAGCAAGGGTCGATCCATCACGGCCGCGTCCATTGTGATGTCACCCGCGGGACGCGGCGCCACCGGGGCCGATACCGCGAGCTCCGACGAATACGTGTCTATGTCACTTGTCTAGCTGCGGTCTGTTCCCACATTTTACTACCCAAGTGTTGTTCACGCACTAATGTGTAAGTAGCATTAAAATTTACTGCAGTCTATCATGTATTATAATATACCAATAGGTACATCTAGTTGCGATGAACACGTATCTGTCACTTGTGTCTTGTTTTTTTTTTGTTAACACTTGTGTCCACCTGCAGTGTGAAGTCATATTTTATTTGTAAGTGGTATTAAAATTACTACGGTACATTATTTATTAGGTATAACATATTGTACATAAATATTAACGTATGTCTGACTTATGTCTAGGTACAAGCTATTGTTAATTTCTATTACTCACTTAAACGTGAACTACGTTGTAATTTAATGTACCTGTAAAACCTATCTTATTTAAACCGACCTTCGAATAAAATATAAGACACGTCATGTAAGATGGGTCAGGTACCGGCTGACGAGGAGTTAGAAGTCTTCGAAACCCTTCTAAATGTATGAAAAGAATGATAAATGTAGAAGAAGCACGTCACTGTAAGCATAAAGATATTTAGCACTCAGTCTTCTCTGCCTATCCCATGGGCACTTGACGTGAGGATATAGTAATATTAAATATACATTGAACTAGGTAGTTTCCAATCTGACAAAGTGATTAATCTGCATCCCCCATAGCTGTAACGCGGCGGCGTACCGCAAACAATACGCCTAGTTAAGTAACGTTAATCGAACCGTTGATGTCATACGTGAGTTGAAAAAACTGATATGAAATAAACGTTTTTTAACGTGCAGTATTTATTTTAACAATTCATTATAACAGTAAATATTCTAATATTTCATAATAAATATCCTAATATTTTCATAATTTGAATTCAGTGACTCTTCAAGATAGAGATAAAAAGCTCTCTCTCATTTCAAGCAACACATTTGTATGTCCTCTGGTGTTGTGAACGTCCAGAGGTGATGGAGACTATTTACTATCAGTTGGTCCGTCTGCCTGTTCGCAGTATAAAGTAATATGGTCCAATGATGTTTCAGACACTTCATATGAAGATGATAATCATCATCAGTATCATAGGATACAGACAGATATGTATGTATTTTTGGCTTAATAATTAACATTGGAGAAGTTTTCTTCATAACTTCACCTGTGCTCTGATGAAACAAACCATAAAATTATATATAAACTTTTGTAACAATGTACAAACTGAGTAGGTAGTTACATACATTCCGTTTTAACTGCCATGTGCTACTGCAATTTGCTGATGCAGACGAGACTGGAGGTGTTTGTACGTTGCAATATTTTTATATTACAACACGAAAATATTTTTATATTTTCATGTTCTATTCGATACAGCTACACTTGTACGTACTAAACAGCAACATCATAGTAGTAAACGTAGTGCCAATTTCTACCGCTCAGAAAGTCCGCATGTTTCGAAAAATTTTACTCACTTTAAGATCGTTTTTGTTTCCTCATTGAGATATACCTACCTACATAAGTATTACCTTAGATTTTGATTTCTTAATCTCCATCTCACTCCCTCTTTAATATTCAATGGAAAAGTAGTCAAGACAAATTTAAAAGTACACGTTCACGGAGGCCGCGCGGGCCCGCAGCGCGGAGGTGTCACGTCGGGTCTCGAATGACAATGAGCGGCGCGACTGATCTGCTCGGAAAACTGTGAACAGAGAACGTTAACATGAACCCGAGTTATTTAATGAATGTGTTATGAGTGACGCGTTCCTATCTCATTGGCCGCATCCATCTATATCCCTACGCTATGGCATTACAATATCAAACTCTATAGTTTAAAAACCCAATAAAAAGTAATTGTTCAAAAAAAAAGTTATAACCTAATGAAATAGAGGGATTTTTTGATTTATTATTCGATAGGCTCACTACCTATTCCATGAGACGTAAACGTAACTGGTCTAACGTGGGAGGTTACTACACTTCTCTGCCCACCCCTTCTGGGAATACATGTATGATGTTACGTTGCTTTTTAATGTTTTGAAACTATAGATTTTTATATTGTAATATCATAATACATATATAATATGTAGATGGTTAAAGTATAGAACCTTCCGTTACAGGATCTACAAGATTGCAGCTAACAGACGTAAACAAAGCTGTAGTACCTACATATGTAGGTACCTACATATGTAGGTACCTACATGCCTACATGAATTCATATAATACTAAACTATGGCTAAATTACCCAAACCATTCATAATTTATTATTCCATAGCACTAACAACAAACATAAGACAACTCGTCACACAAGTACTGATCTCATTATGACCATTTTAGAAGTACCCAAGAACGTGGATGATGACATTTTTCGAGAATCCTAGTAGTTGTCATTGTTGTGGCACAATGCGCCATTATTGCGCCGTAAACGGCGACCACATGGCTGCCATGTGGCGACCACATAATTAGATACCTCTCACAATCATTTCCAACGCATAAGTGACCGGAATTAATCGGTCGGGGCTCGGCACGTTTCTATTATAAGGCAATGAGTGCCTTCCATTGATGTTGTTCGCACTTTTTCGAGCGTGAAATAGACGACTTCGTTCCATCGTTTTCGTTTTTTCTTCCATCGTGTCCCGTTTATGCCAGGTCGTACACACTTTTGTGTAAACCAGTCTAATGGTTTTAAACACTTTTTTAACAATTATAACTAAATTTTTTTTATATCTTCTATAATACACGAAACCACATTGTATTTTATATGCAAGTATTGGAACAATTATGAATAATAGTCACTTTAAATACTTAAATTCATAAGTACAACTATTGTTATTTGCTTTGGTTACTCTTAAATGAATAACAATAACGGACACGCGTACCTATAAGTGTGTACATATTAATATTGACAGAAGTGTGAAAGCATTAATATAAAGTACGAAATATACTTACGTAAAATATGAAAGTCCAAATTACGAAATTTATCGAAAGAAAATTTAATTTAAAAATCTAGCATGCATTCGCTAGCTACGGAAGAACGGCAAGGTTTATTAAACCATATACCTATAGATAACCGACAAGTTTCTAACTTCCCACAGTTTATTTTCTGCGCACATATTTAAAATATAATATATTTTTGCCCACAGTCTCATGCCGTGTAGCACTCAACAAATTTATTTGCCAATAAAATATTTTTAAGCTTAAATGTTGATTTGTTAGTCGAGACCACTTACATTTTATAATCCATATATATTTTTTTCTAAATGTCTTATGCTGTTGACCTTAATGGCCTTTACAGCTTCACCGGGTTTTAGTGGCGAGCCCAAGTGGCTTCGCCTGAATTATAATCAATATACAACATATTATTAGGTACATAATAATATTTGTCTGAACCAACAGAATCTTAGGAAAAAAATAGAGATACCAGTAATTGAAGTCTACATTTTTATGTCGTGTTATTAAACTTATGAAGCCTATGTCCAGCATTGGACTGAAACAGGCCGGTGATGATTATGATGATTATTATGAAACTTCAAATAAAAACAAAAAATTGCAAATAAAAAAGTATTAAATACGATTTGTTCTTGTCACGTAAGTATAAACATAACTACAAGATACTAATTGAACAATATTGAAAATTAAGGAAAATATGTTGTCCAATGTATCCCAGTATTAAATAATTTCAGCAATTCAATTATTGATAAGTAGGTACGGACGTGGGAGTAATAAAAGTAAATATAAGACAAGCTAGGTATTATTCGTAGTTAAGTTATAATTATTATGAATAATTGCAGTAGCACACCTGGCCTACAACTTATAAGTAAAAATATTTTTCACCAACAACGAACTCTTAATGTAAGACATACTTAGATTTACCTATAGTATGCAAAAGTTACAAAACATTCTGGAAATTCTCCCAAAACTCTGTAACGTGACGGTTTTTAACGCCCTCTCATGATTTATTTGAGCCCGGGCGCTTTGTCACGATCGAAATAAACCTGGTCCTCTCTGATCTGACGCCGGACGGTAGTCTTCAACGAACAGACGAAACAACCAAACTATTTATGTCGGACGTTAAAGAGATGCTGTAGCGAAAAGAAACTGATAATGAGAGACTAAAGAGGGATCCGTTCGTCCAGTAATTAGTGTACCTATCCGTACATAAATATATATTTTACCAGCCGTTCCATAGCATAGGTGCTGCCGAGTCTGTGATCAGATCGCCGCGTGCGGAGATGTCCCAATTTATTCATTTGACGATAGAAAGAGAACGGGCAGATTTTGAGGTTTTCAACTTGTAATAGAATCTCACGATAAGAGTAGGAATAGGTATAGGAATATTTCTACACATTTTTAGTAGTGACGGAGTCTGGGTTAGTGCTCTATGTATGACAACAGGCTCCTCGCCTTATTACATAGGTCTTAAACGTAACTGGTGAAACGTGGAAGTATAATACACTCCTCTGCCTACCCCTTCGGGGATTACAGGCGTGGTGTTACGTATTTTTTAGTTTAGCCGAAATGAGCAAACAAACAGGCAGATGTCACAAATCGCGATCATAGCTCGAGGGCCTACAATCAATACAGAGTAGGTAATATTCGTTGTTAAAGAAATTATTAATTATTATTAACTGGTAATAGAACTGCAGAAAGAAGCAGTCTAAAATATATTAGACCGGCTAGTAGGTGTATGTTTGTATGCAGAAGTTCGACTCAATCGCGTGGACCGGCACTGTAACAGAACTGCAAAGGCTAGTGTTCGTGGCTGTACTGCTGGTACAGAACCATGGACAAAGGCTTCAATGCCAATAGTACTAGTAATACTTTTGTATTTTTATTGTTATGCGAAATATTTAACGTGAATTCTTTGACATTATTATTTTTGTATTTAGCGTGAATATCTCCCTTTAAAATGTGGACCAAATCAGACTGACGGCCGTTTGTAGATACGCGGTAATCACAGTTATAGACGATGCACAAAAAGGCCACTTTATCCCTAGGAAATGGGTTTTGACAAGCAACATTGCAAATGAGCTCCACAACACAGTAAGCGGAGGGGTGTAGGGGTGGTTCAGTGGGGAGTTGCGCTGCACCGCACCTGTATTCAGTTGACTTTTTTCTTGGCTGATACTACTTTGTAATAATAATATAATTTAGCTACGTCGAATATATTCGAAAAAGACGTTTCGTCAAATTTTTATAAAATTTATGTTCAGCCTAAAAAGGGAGGTAGCCTAGCCTAGCCTTTAGGTATACATTCTTGTCCAGAATCTATTGCCAGTGAAAAGTCGCAATTTTTTTTTTGGTTAAAGTTTTTGTTACTTTCCTTTATCTTTTATTGTCTCTCACATCATTCAGGTTCATTTTGTTCATTGCACTCTTGCAAGTGCAACTCCGACATGTCCCTTTGTGTGTGGAGCCACATGGTGGCGGGCCGGGAACTTCGCCAGCATTGCAAAAACCGGCTCGTTCTCGGAACATCCATTGTCAACATTGTTACGACCAGCAGTTTTGTACAAGACCGCGTCCCCTATGTAAGATTTAATACAATGGCTAAAGCCAAACAAAGGAAATTCAACTTAAGGCCTTTTACTTAAGATCCATTACTGAATGGAGGATGGTGCAAAGCGGGCTCTTGATACCCTTATACGAGACTGCGGGTCTTCTTGCACTAATGCACGCTACAGCGCCTTAGAACGGCATATAGTTTAACAGACTTAAAACGATTAAGCGCTACTTCGCTTAAAAAGTGTGTTAATAGAAAAGGTGGCAAGCCAGGGCGCTTTTCAGCTTCATTACAGAACCTTTTCCCTTTTGCTCTCGAAATTGAAATCAGTTATGAAAGTAGGTATTTAAAATACAACGCCGATTTTTTGCCGTGCAAGCATATAGTTAACTTTTTGTGTGGGTGCCCACCATAAAGAATCGGAGATGTTTTTAGACCGCCGAGGCGGACCCATTATTTATGATTTGTTAAGAGATAATTATAGATGATGAGGTATTGTTTCTGTGTTTTTTTCTTGTGGCCATTGTTTTTTAATAATGCTTCGGTGCATAGAATTGGTGATTCGTAATCCTTTGTCGACTGTCGTGGTTATGTATGTAGGTATAATATGTATCTTATGTAAGAAAACATTAAATTAATGAAATATACATCTAAGTGATAATATTTATGCTATTATAAAAGTACACTCTATGTCATATAACCACTATTAAATGTATTATCTGTTTCAATTACGTTTTAAATAAAATAAATGGACGAAAAAAACCTGAAATATAAAATGCATATATTGAGCGTTAAATAAATAAAATAATTGACAGCATCACCAATGTACACTATCGTATAAAAGCAAACCGTGTCTACCGTCAAACAAACCGACTAGAAAGCAAACATGACACGACTGGTGCATCTATTTGTAATACTTGTATGGAACGTTCTCGAATATCTGGCGTCGTCAACGATATTAAGTAAGGATTTTTCATTTGAAATATGTATTTATGAACACAAACAACATGCTATTTTTAAATATACAGATGTGGTATAAATATAAAACAAAACGTCACGCCTGTATTTCCTTGAAGGGGTACTCAAAAATATTTAGTAGATAGGTGCTCTCCCTTTTCTCCAATTATGTTATGCGGTCTACCGTAGAATGGAGGGTGAGCCTATTGCAACGTAGCCTTTTGCCACCGGTCAAAAATGCAGACTTCGTGCTACTACTGAGAATATCAACTTAGAAAGCCTAATAATTTTTTCCCGACCCGAGAATCAAATCAGCAGTTGCCCTTGCAACCATTACACCAACAAGGTAGCTAATACGGTATAGGTACGATATAATACAGACAATAATAATATAAATTAAGCACCCACGTACAACAGAATCATTAGTTTCAACAGCGTCCTCTATACATTTGTAAGGAAGTGATCCATGTGTTGCAGTACGTTCATTGGTTATTAACGCAACGTGTGAAAGTTTGGTAAATAGATACATACACGATTTTGTACGCCTCATCTACTTGTGATGTTTGTTTTTATTTATGATAAGGTTCTGAACGTTATGTCGTCTGGAAGAGAACGCACAATTAGCGATAAGACCGCCAATTGTTATTACCATGTTGTCTTCTGTTGCGTACCTATATTATGTCATTTACTCATCGTGTACAATAAAGTATTTTTGTATAGTATTGTACTGTACACGCGAATCACGTTCTTACCCGATAGTAAGTACTGTACTGAAATTTCATTCCAGGGTTTATGCGTTTAAATCCTGTCAAACCTATATGGCATGTACATTCTTCTTTATAGATAGAGAATTATGTATGGGTAAATAAAATCAAGTTATGATCATCTGTGAAAAACTATAAAGCAGAAGCTGGATGCGTCAAGCAGAGGACACAGTATGATGACGTTCGTTTTAGCAGACCTATGTCCAGCCGTGGATGGACACAAGATGGTAATGATAATACTTAATTATTAAAGTTAAACATCCTTAAATTCATACATTAAAAAATTATTTTTTTTATTATTGCTGGCTATACCAGAGTTCGGTTAACAGTAATCTGCAAAGGCACTCGATTCGATTGAAATTTGAAACCATGTTGACGATATTAATTGTATGCTACAAAGAAGTTAAACGTGTATAAATACGGTAAAAAGATTAAAGAAATCGCCGAGGACGCCACTATCGCCTCTTTGATCATTCGTGTACGGGAATGCTGAGTATCTACTTCCTGGAGCACTGTCACCTCGGCAAGTTTTCTTTCTTTATTTAGTACGTGAATTAGACGTGTGTATTACTTGTCCGTGTCATGTTCATTTTGCGGCAGTTCAGCCGATCCGCGGACACTCTTGACAGAGTTAAACAGGTTATCCTCGCAAGTCCAATACGCGGATAATTTCTACGATGCACTTCTACCCCGTTCATGTACCGTGTATCTGAGAAATATTCTGTAACTTGTCAAACACACCTAAGCATGACCAGAACTGCATGAGTGGAAAGATAGACCCTCTAGTCGGCTTTTAATAGTCTTTAACCTGTTAGCTGGTCGACGAACTCAAAAGATTAGCAATGAAGAAAAAAGAAGAGTAAACTGTCTCTGAGAGAAAGTGTTCTGAAGTTTTAGCTTTTGGTTAGGAGATGATGTGAGTGTGACTGGCAGCCTGAATATACGATAATCACACGAGACCTTCAGCTCAACGTCATCTGACAACGTCATCTGACAACGTCATCTGACAACGTCCGTCAACGTCGTCGTCAGCTCAACGTCATCATCATATATTATGACGCATTCTAATCTTCTAATATGCTGCTACTAAACATAGGTCTTCTAGCAAACAGAGAAACGATAAAACCATTATCTGCTACATTGGCCATACAGGTTAACAAATTTTACACACCTAATAAATCGCTATGGACAACTTTTAAACGTTCAAGACTGCTCCGAATTTATTCCTTCATCGGTATAGTAAGTGATATCAAATTTTAAAAAGGAACATAACTTAGTAAAATCAGAAACCTCTGGCAGGAATTGAGGCACAGACCATCGAAACGGATGGCTAAAATCGTTAGCATAGAATCAACAAATACTTTTTAAAATAATTATCTCTAGATTACAATAAAAACAGTGAAAGTCAAAGCAGCACTATCCCTGACACGCACTAAAATGATAGCAGTGCAATTAAAAATCAGTGTACACAACAATTAGTAACAGAGATGTATCGTATAGATATACATGCGGACCGTGTCGCACATTAACGAAACCCGTCACGTTCCCACGCCACATCGCAACACGAGCGCGAGTGCGCCGCGCGTCACAGCCGCCTTATGGCAATGCAGTTGTAACTGTTGCTTCATACTGTATTAGAGCCCACGATGCTATTTCTTTAAACAATTCTGAACTTCTTTGCTTTTCCTTCCTTCCTTTTACTTCTTCTGACACCCGGTGAAATAGTACGATGAAAATTTTCCTCAAAATACACGTGGGTACCTATATCAAATTGTTGTTCGGTGTCTAAAACATATTTTAAATCCTTTTTACATATCTAAATGTTTCATACGTTTATCTTTGAATTGTGTTATAATATCAATCTGTCAAAGCAAGACCTCAATGGTTATCTACTGACGATCAATTACATCAGAGCGGTTGCCACAGAAGATACGTTGCGCAGATAGGTTCCCGAGCCAATCGTGTTGTCCGTTACAGAAACTGGTCACGTTCGCGTATCATATCGTAATACACATGTATGTCTTCTGTAGTCGGCAATATTTGGTCAATACCGACTACAGAGGACAATACTTTAAAGTTTACTAACATATTCCGAATCACCTTTTTTATTCGCTTTTTTCTTTGAACTTATTTTTTCTTTTCTTTTTTATACCGCAAAGAATATTTATATAATAGAAGGCTATGTTCATTACGTGTTCACATCTTATTGTCAGTTTTCTTCTTGGTTTACCAACTAAATATAGAAGTAGGTAGGAATCCTATTTTGTCGATTCTGGACCACATCGGACGGAGGGCCGAAAACTGAGTCGCAAAGACTGATTAACGAACAATAAAATAAGTTTCAGTACAAGAAGGTGTTCCTTCAACTTGCCTAATGTCATCACCTTTATTATCTTCACAAAATCAGTTAAATAGAAGTACCTATAGATGTATTTCTGATATGTTGATTCCGTCGTCCAGAAAAATATATTTTTTTAGCGTTCAAGTGAATTTAACGAATGTAGTGAATTCACTTGTAGTGTATTCTTGGTTTTGACGAAACATTATCTCTAAACACATAATATTTAAATGAGGTTTACATTTAGTCTTAAATCTATATAGGTATTTCCATATCTACATTTGACATTTCAGGTGTATATTTTGCTGAATGAAAAATAATAATTAAACTCGTTTTCATTATGTATTTCTAAAAATAATAATTAAACTCGTTTTCATTATGTATTTCTACATATGTTCTTAAACAATAATAAGTCTAGCAGAAGTAAAGCCTCTTTTGATTTAAATCTAAAGGAATATTGTTATAAATGGAGTTATGCACGGCGAAGTAAAAACACCTGTATTTCACATGTTTGTCTGTTGTTCGCGTACAACGGTACAAGGTAGTAATTGCATGGCGGATGTTAAAAAATATGTATAAAAGTTCTGTTTATACACTCTGGGTAACAAAGGCTGCTAACGCTGCAACATTTACAACCAATTCATTTGATGTAGACGCAAACAAAGTCGCAAGACGTACCTACGATTCGAGACCTATCCAGAACCGTTATTAATACGTGTGGTACATCCTGTGCGATTATTTTAAAATTAACCCACGAAATAACAGAACAGCCAGAAGGGAAGATATAACGATCCGAGATAAGGATCTCGCCGCGCGCCGCCACTCGGGGCCGGCCCGCGCGTGGTCGCCGCACTCCATAAAACTGAATGTCTTTTGTGTTACCTATTGCCATTTATTTTATCCTATAGGTATTTAATCTCGAACTTGTAAAGCAACGAACTATACTATTACAACGAACTATGTTTATTATATATAACACTATTGGAAAGGCATATCTCCAACAGTGGACAGGAATAGGCTGATAATGATATTGATGACGACGATGTAGGTACCTAGGTTCTTAAGGAGACTGTCTTTCTGGTTTTCCTTAGGACATTCTAAGCCCTATTAAATATGGCTGGTATATGTGGTAGGTATATTTGTATTATTCGCGTGTTCCGCTCTCGGATAGGCAACTGTTTACATAGTTCAAAGGCACGCTATGTAATCAGATCTCATGAGATGGTTACATAACAATTATTAAGTTACCTACGTATACCTTCTGGATCATATTTTCTAATCTTTGCATACGAATGAGTATTTCCTTTGTGGGAAAGTGGGTCGTGCATAGTGCACGAAGGTATAGGTACCTACATCATCATCAAAAGTATCCGTACATTCTTGCTAATTTTAATTTAATTCAGTAAATATTTACCCTTTCAGTTTGTCTGCAAAAGTAGGTAATATGAAGTCATCATCATCATCATTATCAGCCTACTCCTGTCCACTGCTGGACATAGGCCTCTCCAATGGCACGCCACTGAGCTCGACCTTCAGCTTTTCGCATCCAACCACTGCCCGCCACTTTGCGTATATCGTCACTCCACCTAGTTGAAGTCAGCTTTCCCATTTATTATACTTGACCATGCATATTCAATCCTGTCATAAAAATAATCGCCATGTCAGTATATAAGTACCTACCTACTGTCTACTACTGTACCTACTTACTATAAGTAACAACGGTCCCCGGCCCTCTTTCTCATCTCAAGTCTACGCACTTTAGCATAGTCATGAATTGCTGCCTTCATAACTGGTCTTTCGGGCCTTTGATTAGCGTACCTACCTCAGATCTAATAAACAGCTATTGCAGCAACATGGTACCTGACTGGCGGCAGTAGATTCTCTAATATTCCACGGTTGTAAAGAGGAAATCGAGAACCGAACCCCTTCCAAGAAGCGGCATAAAGCATTTATACCTACAATGACAGTGAGCAAACACTGCATCGTAACCTGACTTTGTTCAGCTTAAATTATTTATGTAAGTAGGTAGACATATGATATACTCTCTGGGTGATATTCTTCTTATCCGTACCTCGGTTAGCTCTGAAAAGAATAAATCAGTTCTTCAGTAATAAGTCCAAACGAAACAGAATTTTCTGCCGATACCTACCTACTAAAGCCGTGACTGAGTATCACTCCCTTTCTAGCAACAGAAATTTTTGTTGGTCACTATTACGTATGTTTGTGTGACGCCATTTTTATAAATATCACCTACATAATTAATTGATAACTTAAACTGTTCTTTTATCAACAACTATTTCTATTTGTTACCAGTTACAACCTCGCCAAGTTACCGACTGGATACCTATTAAGAAATTGAGTTTTTCTCCATCCGATGGATAACATTTAAGTGTTTCTTATCCACTATCATATCAATGTCAATGTAATACTTTGTTATCACATTTTTTTTTCCTTCATTATCAACCTATTTCCGTCCACGCTGGACACAGGCCTCTCCCATAGCATGCCGCTGAACTCGATCTTCTTGTCTACTCATCCAACCACTGCCAACCACTTTACGTATATCGTCATTCCACCTAGCTGGAGGGCACCCTAGGCTATGTTAGCAAGCAAACGGTCTCCACTCCAGTACACGTCTACTCCAACGGTTATCGGTTCTGCGACAGATGTGCCCAGCCCACTGCCACTTAACTTCGTTGTCACATTCGTGCTATTAATAATTCATTACAATTGTTAATGTCATGTGACGTGAAAGCCTTGACACATTGTAAGTGTAAAATATCTTGGATAAGGGCACAAGTATTATTCGCTTAAAAGGAAACTACTTCCTCGCATTCGTAACTGCTCGTATGGCCTGATATGGCCGACGAAAGTACAAAAATCTTCTCGTTAACTTAAGAAAAGTATTATTCGATATTTAAAATATCATCCAACATTAAAGCAATCATATGCCAAAGACAATATTAATGATAGATTTAAATGGCACATGATCCACGCAATAGCACTTCTATACGATATGGAACCGAATTGCCATTGCATCGATACCGTATTGCATTGTAGTGCCATTACCGATGTTGTTAGATTTATGCCATACTTAAAACCGCTTATGTAAATAAGTGTAAACATGTTATTGTATAAAGCAATTTGCACTTGTCAACATAGTTAAACATTATTAAATAATATAACGGCTCACTGCGGTATGTTTTTCGAGATTGACCGATTAGCTTCGGTCATATCCGAAGTGCTTCTTCATTCATTCTTTACATCGCGGTGAGGTCGAGGCGGGGACAGAGAATTTAATCATCATCAGCCTATCTCAGTCCACTACTGGACATAGGCCTCCCTCAAAAGGGGGTTTATGCCGGTAATCTCCACGCTGGGCATGCGGGTTGGAGATCGCAGGGCACAGCTTTTCGCACCGCCGACGCTACTGCCCGTCGG
>DWMG01001973.1:0-14056 GCA_018244855.1 Elbella merops | reverse complement strand
TTTCCAGTGGCATATGCGAACATAACAACTGTATTTTGCACAAAACCGGAAAAAACTGATCCGTAAATCGATAATAGTATTGTGATACTATATGTTTAATGGTTTTGTAAGCTGCGTACGAATACCGATTCCGTAAAACCGTAATAATGTGTACACGCGCCTATGAATATTAGTCCTATACAGCTCAATTGCTATCACGTCTCAATCACGTCGGATTGTGCAAATCATCCATTAATCCATGGCAGGCATGTCCAACGAGGAGCCACACGTGGTTGCCGTGAGTCACTCTATCTTAATGTACTGTGGTAATGTACCATTTATGTACTAAAAATTCTGAATAGCCACTAAATTAACCTGCTACATGTGAAGATGGATTCGATGCTTTGACCTAACTTAATAAAAAATAATAAGTAACAAACAATAGAGATAAACAATTTTTGGACGTCATATGTCACATAATATTTACGTTTATAAAGTTAATGTCATTATACGCTTATTTTAATATGAATAAGCTTATGGATATTTCATTTAAAGTTCTAAGAGTTTTCAAGCGAAAACAAAAATTATAGCTTGTAAAATGTATGAGGTGTAAGCGCTGCCTTATTTAAACCGTACGCAATCTAACGTCAAGTGTATACACAGCCTAACGTCAAGTGTGTAATCAACCTAAGAGATAGTGGTTTACAAGCCCAATCAAACCATGACCGCTTGTATTATCTGCAGACAAGTAAACCGTTCTCCAAGTATTCGGTTCACATTTCTTGACCAGAGAACTAATCACGAATTCGACATTTAAACATTTATCGTGATTTCTCATGAAGACGCTTTTAATAGAACCTCGCTCAGATAATTTAATTTGGGTCGACTTTGATTTAAGGGATAAAAAGGGTCTGATTAAAAGACGCTATACAGAAATCAAAGGCAGCAGCAGTCTATAAATGTAAATTACGATTACAACATATTTATACATATCTCAAGGAATTGGTTTAGAAGATGAAATCAACTGAAATATTATATTCAAATGACGGACATGCGAGCAAAAAACGTCTAGATAAAATACATATATCCTACATATTTTGTATGTTAGGTAATACTAATACAACTGTATCAATACTTTAAACAGTCCATATTAAACTTATAACATACGAGTATGATAAACATATGGACAAATGAGAAACTGAGGTACCTATTAGCAAAAAAAAATTATTTAATTTATTTTGTTATTATTATTTTTATATGTAAATTATTATTATCATTAGTTAAATAATTAGCCAAAAATAATTTAAAGATTAAAATTCTCAGTAACACTTTCCATTTCAGTTAATCACACACAATGGTGGTTACATGGAGAGTTTATTTAAAATGACGTCTGTCAAAGACTTTTACTTAATGAGTGTTCCTAATTACTTAAAAGGCACTTATTTTAATCTTTATTACGATATACAAATATTTTAAATGGCGTGGGAAATAGAGGAAACCAACAATAAATAAACAGTTAATAAACGTTCATATGCACACAAAAGAAATTACCTAAAGAAAAAATAAAATGGATGGCATATTTGGAAAAAATCGCAATTTAAAAAAGTATTGTTCTGTCATTATCTACACAGGTGGAAGGTTTACGTTTTTTTTAATTACTCTACCCGTACACGGGCGTAAGTCAGTCAGTCAAGAAGAAATACTGCGCCGATAGCGCCACCGGACTGTTTTTCAATTAATGCCAGCTGGTTTTGTTGGCTTAATGGAAGGATGTCAGCTTAGATTAGAATATAGTGGAGAACGGCCCGAGTCGTTTATTAGAAACTCTAATTACCGCATTGGCCCGATGGTAGATAATTGACGGATAGATAGATACTGACAGATAAGTGACGGTTTTCTCGCGGCATTACAGTTTCACGCCGGATGACTTTATACGCGGTCGGAGCGGGCATGCGAACGGAGCGTTTTGTTCTAATGTCGCTGGTTAAGGCAAAACGAATAAACGAGACTGACACATGTCGTTAAGTGCACGAGAAAATATCGTAGTCATCATTAACAACAAGCGTTTAAACTATGAAAGGTTGCAGGCAGAAGCTGGAAGCAGCAAGCAGAGGATTAGGCGCGATTGAGATAGACTGACGATGAGGATGATGGTAATTTAATAGGTCTTCTACTGCTATGGCTACGGCCATTGTATTTAACATCGCTCTGCTACGGCCATTGTATTGTAAGCTGCCGAGGTTTGGATTGGCAGTAGAAAACTCTAAGAAGTGCAGGTATCCTCGATATATTTTCTTTCACTATTACAATAAGTGATATTAAATTTTATATAAAGCAATACGCTTGATCTCTTTCTCCTATGTTTATGGAGTAAGTAACTAAACTGATAGCAGACTCGCGTTGCACTTTGCCCTGGCACACCTGCAATCAATTTAACAGGACTATATAGGAATAGGATTTTGGTGTTGATCTCTTTTTTATGAACTCGTAGTACTAATAGTCCGTCAGAATCGATTGGTTATTACCAATCGATACTAACAGTCCTATTGGACTAAAGAATCAGGCTATTTAGCAATAGCATTAATCCAATTTATCGTATGTGTATCGTATATGTGCTCACGAATGCTTGTAAATACTAATTAGCATAAACGAATATTTGCCCTAATGTTAGTGGCGTACCTAATTCTGCGGGTTTTGATAGTAGAAGTAAAATAATTGTAACTATTCTTGCTATTGTAAATTTAAAGGTCTCGCAGTAGCACGACCAATCGATTGGTTTCGTTGAGCGTTCCGAATGAATTAGTAAGTAACAAACGTTGCCCTCCAGTAAAGTGTGGCGATGTAAAACGTAACGAGGTCTCCGACAACGGCACTCTCCAACGGACAGCTCACCCGTACTATATCACTTTCCAATGAAAACAATAACAAGCGAAATGCATTATCGGTACGTCATATAAAACACCGGACAAAATAAACAATGCCTTGTTATCTCGGACACGACTCTTTGATCTCGTTTTTCTCTGTTGCAGACAAAAACACGGAAGTGGACGAGCGCGGTGCCTATCCGGCCGCACTTACTTAATCATAATCCATTGGAAACGTGATTCCGCAATGATTCGCCATTAAAAATTATAGCAGACGTGTATCATAAATCTACCGCCGCTGTCTCGGACCACCATTTATAGCTCTCTGGTTGACTTTCCAGCGGGCGGCGTGCGTCAGTCGCGTGCGTTACGCGTCAATGCGTCAGTAACACTCAACGTATGGTTAGAAAAAGGTCAGTATACGAGTACATCTATTCCATTCTACTCAAGTATACAAGCAACCATACAGTCTAACTACATTTCTCAAATTTCGGAAAGAACTTTCTCGATTCCTACTCGTAAATTACTGCAAGACACATTCACATATCAACAACTAATATTTCCATTAGTCACTGTTAGCGTGACGATTTGAAACTGTGCAGTTATCGAACACAGTTACGAAATTTGTAACTTAGTTGATTGTGTGACGATCAGTCTACCCCTTATTTTCTACTGTACTTGCCGTGACATACCATCTATAATATTATAATAGTAATCATAACAACGATAATATTATTTATCCCTCATGGAAGTTTCTAGACTAAATAAAACGCATACGCAAGCCGCAATGCAAAGCCGCGCCGCTCAGAAGTTCAGCCATTAGCGATATTACTAATGGTTTCGAGTCAGTGACGCGACCTAATCATTCACGGTATCCAACGATACTCTGTTATCTGCTGATCCTCGCCGCGGCGTTCCTTAGATTTGATGACAGCGGTTATTTTATAACATAACATCACGCCGGTATATCTCCGAAAGGGTAGGCAGAGGAATGTAGAGCACATTCACAACTCATCCGTTATGTCATACGTCCCACTGTGGAATTCGGAGAATTCGGTGGAATTGGATTCACTGTGGAATTGTCATACGCCGAACACAAATCCAAACTCCGAGCCATTACTAGAAATAACAAATTAGAAGAACAGAAGAGTAACTGACATGGGGATTGAACCCGGGACCTATTGGTTTTTTAATATATACATGGATACTAGATTATTTGCAAAGATGTATAGCGAATTGAAATATCTACAGTTATCCACCTTTGAATTAACCCCCATGTGAAAAAGTGTATTATATAAACAAACAATTATAATTCTACGTACTTAATTTAAAAGTACACTGAGGAAGTGATTTTCAGTGAGTATTATACAATTGAACGTACCGGCGATGATTAGATTGCTTGCAGCGTAGTATTTCATAAATCAGAGGCAAAGTTAGGATCTCGTTAACGATATTTTAGTACATCTTTAAATATATTTGGAAAGTAATAATGCATAACAATTGATAATATTGAGAAGGTAAAAACTGTAATTATCACCGTCGTCATCATCGTTGTCATCATGAACGTCATGACGATGACGACGACCCCTGTAGCATACAAAATCCTCTCATAACAAGGACCTCTGAGGACGCAGTCTATCACACTAACATAATACAGGTTGAAGCATTTGTCACATTATATTCTAGATCTAGTTCTAAGATGTGTAGGTTTCCTCACAACTTATACCTTCAACGTTTAACAAGAAACGATGCTTTAATATACTTTGTAATATTCCATACAGTATACTTCATAACATAAAATTTATTTGCGCTTACGGTTATCATGGACACTTTGGAGGCTGTTTGATACTGTTAGTAATTTATCTAGAGAAACAACTATCGGATTCCATATATTAAACATAGACATATTCTAAATACACACTATCACAATACTTAAATTCCTAAAAGCATTAAGCTTCGAAGATAGAGTTCTATTATCCATAAAAAAGTTACTTTACGTCTTATAACCATGAATAAAATGTGACATACGATGCTTATTACGAACGACTCTATCATGCACCCTTTGCTTTTATTTAATGGTCGATTAAAGAACACATAAAACGTGTTCGATATTAACAACTTACATTTTACAGCCATAATAAAACAGTAAACCGTGAGAATTAACTTCGTACTGATCAAAGTGTCAGGGGCTGTTGAAATGTACAGAAAAAAAGAAACATAAATAGTAGTTAAAAATAGTTCATAAAAAAAATAATTTAAAAAAAAATAATATGTCCGAATATCAACTTTAACCGGTAAATGTAATGATGATTAAAAAAGCGAAAGTCGCCTGAATAAATTGTAATGCGTTCTAATTATGGATATAATAATAATCTATCTTATATGCAGCTAAGTAAATATTGCAACCCAATCGATCATAACACTTGGCTGCGAGATCTGCCGATTTTTTCATGCTCTCATCGGCGTCACACCGCTCGCTGTGATTGTCCAGTGAAAGTGGTTCCGCTTAATTAGTTCACGCGACAGGCGTTAATTTTATGTAAAGTCATGTATGTGTATCAGAACAGAAAAGAAAATGCGACTAAGTTGAATAATGGTAAGCCCGACTGGGGATGGATTGGTGATTTGTTTTTATCATATTGTAGGCTAGCGTTGCGTCGCCATCCCGCCTGATGGAGGGCGCGGTTACGTCCTAAGGTGGAGCACGCGTGCCCAGTAGGAACCTTTTAACCTTATATCTAGACAAAATTAAATATTATAGTTACATTACATAAACTCACACCTGTTTTTCCCCGAAGTAGTAGGCAGGCGAATGTAGCACACTCCCATATTTCACCAGTTACGTTATACGTCTCACCATGGAATAGACAGTGAACACAAAATATCAGAAATAAGTTATATACTCAGCATGAGAACTGAATGTCTATTTCTGGTCATTGTATAGTGTAAGCTGCCAATCTGCTAATGTATCGTATATTGTAGACAAATAAAAAAAAATTCGGAATCATCTAGCGGAGATTCCGAAAGCTAATTAATCACTAAATAACTACAAATGCACACATATAGTCATTTCAAAATTTTAATACGAACAATAATGAATTCATTAATGTTTATAAAAGTGAAAGGAGCGCATTGGTCTGCAAGAATAGAAATATTTGGAACTCGGTGCGTTCTGCCTACCCCGTAAGGGACCAGGTGTGATGGTATGATAATAATAATAACGAACATAACGAACGCCTTGACTTTATAACATCTTTCTTCGGTGTGTAATTAGGTACGTTCTCTACCTTTCACGTCGGCCCACTCGTCCACCTCGGACATCTGGTGGCCAGTGCGCGACGAAGCGCGATGGTGGTCGATCACCATGTACGGACGGTGGTCGACCAGTCGCCATTGTCTACTCTGGTACTCCCCAGTAGATGATAGCGACTAGTTGAACTTTTCTTATTAGTCACAAACACTATTTCAAATTACAAGTAACAATTTTAGTCTTTTAGAAGAGTTACTATACACCAACGTACTAATCTTACCGTCAAGTTGCAGAAGTATTTCCTACAGTCGATTTAAATCCGACTCTGCAATATTTTGGAAAACTTAAGTAACAATTTAAGTGGTGCTAAAACTTTGATTTTTTGGACAATGTAGGTTTTCTATAAAAATATACTTTAGAAATAGAGAGACGGTCCTTTAACAGACAGGATCATTGCCTTAGAAACCCAACTTAAACTGTTGTCTTTCCCTTTTAAAAAGTCATACGATATAACATCGATTCTTATAAAATACTACTAAAATATGCTAACGAGAGCTAAGCGCTTACTCGTATATATATAAATATTATAGCTCATAATAACACACAGCCAAATACTTCATTCAAATATTGAATACCAATTCCACGATCATAGTATTTGCTTGTTAATATACTTTATTATTAGCGTCAAGTTAAAAAGAATTGAAAATCTACTGCGCTACGTGTAGAAGAAGATTATGGATGAGATATCGTGGCTTTTCACTAATAAATATATTGACATTACGTATTGATGAACTCTTTCCCTACGCGTACTCCATCATGTCCCCGGAGGAAAGCTGTGAAAGCAGAACATCCGCTCCGGAAGCACCCTAGGGAGACGCGTCTACTGAAGGCACGATCGCATCATGATTATTGATGATTATGACGTATAAAATCCATATTTCATACCCATCTGGTTTCATTGATTGAAGATATATGTGTATTATATGTTAAATATGTTTTGTAAGCAGCTATACGTAGCGCATATCAAACACTGTCATATTTCGTATAAAATTGTGTTAATACTATGTTTGTTATCGTTAAAATTGTGACGTGAATTGACGTGGTCACAAAAAATGCCTCAATAAGTTGTTTGTGTAGTGAATTATACATCCTTAATTTTTTTAACACTACATACTAGGCTAACGTTTGGACGAAATCTCTCTTAATGAAAAGCGCAGATGCATGTTAAAACGGATTACGCATGCGTAAGAAAAGCGTATTGACTTTTGCTTTGAAGACTCCTAGGTTATATTTTGTGTTCCAATGTTCCAACGCCTGTATAAAATATTTTAATAAACATCGTTAGCAATATAAACACAATGACAATTGGAACGGCATGTTCATTATGTCGGTAGCTGCACGCACAAAAGGTATAAATCAGCGCACTCGAGAGATCCGTTACAGATCATTGAGTAGAAATTACTTGAATAATACGGGCGGCTGAACGTCGCTAAATGAATCCTGACATGCGTGAAATATCTCACCTTTCGCCAATAAATCTGGTGCATTTTCTAAAGCGATTGAACACCGCTCCGTGCAGCCGGAGCACGGGCGTGTCGCGGCGGGAAGATAAGCCTTTTAATTAACTTTTCGTAATTTATATCTTTATTAGACGACGGGGCAATAGCTGAACGTGATTGCCAATGAACGGTGCTGCGACTTCACCCGATACCTGTCGCTAAACTTAATTTATTAATGCCATTATTATATCTTCACGCCAAGTCTCTTACGGAGTAGGTAACGGGCAGTTAGTCGCAAATATCTCTGTCCTAACAGAGCTGACGTGCTTTTTCGTGAGGACAATACAAGCACTGGTGCAAAGCGACAAACACAGCTCTTTTAGCGATGTTTATAACACATATTCTGCTTTGACTGCCATCGAGCCACCGACGAGCCATTACCCTGGCCCTGTATCCATTAATCATGCAGATGGCAATAACTCTAGCCACGGACGCGCCACGTACCCGCCAGACCAAACGAAACCGGTGAGACTGGTGCACGGTTTATAAATACTCCACTGCAATCTTGTAAACATTAATGAAAAATTTACCTAAGCTATAAACATCAGATAAGAAATGTTAACGTCGAACAAATTGATTATGATTAGCGGTGATTGCGAGTCACATTTTTAAAATGAATTTACGGGACGTCTTGCGACAAAACCGTTTAATTATAAACATATCGTAAGACGGTAGCAGAGTCCGGAACAAATGCAATGCGATTGATTTTGGGGCGATGTTTTGCAATGGCTTATTAAAAGCTTTATTAATTGCCAAATTTAAACTATCCAACAATTACTAACTCTCTGTTACCGTCCATTTACCTTTATGTAGAGTTATTGAGTGTCGTGTCGTGTGAGAGTAACTTTAATTCCACATTTATGGCCGCGATGTTTCTTACCGTATTGGAAAAAGTGATTGTTGATTATCTACTAACAACCCGCTAACACCTACGAATGCCCTAAAATTTAATTTTTAATTTACTAAAATAATACTTTATTTTAGTGGAGTACATATTGAGTAAGTCAAATGAGGTGGGACCGCACGTGGGTAAAAATTAAGTCGCTGACAAAGCGACGCAGATAACGTTATTAAAATTATAGGTCACATAAAAACCGCAAAAAAGAAATTAAACTGAGAGTTTCTATATACAGTATCGGACGGAGACTACTACTTTTCTACATGTCAAATCGAATTATGGCGCGACCGCAAACTTGTCAGTCGCGGTCGCCGTCGGCAGCCGTCGCGCGACACTCGAACCGCGGGGCCGGTCCACCACTGTTTACATCCATCGAAATAATCTCATACCTACGTCTGCGGTCGAACTCCCGATTAATGCACTAGAAGCAATAAAAGCAGGACATCTACATGTATGTATATACTTATATTACTTATGTAACATCATCATTCATCATCATCATCATTATCAGCCTACTCCCGTCCACTGCTGGACATAGGCCTCTCTAATAGCACGCCACTGAGCTCGATCTTCTGCTCTTCGCATACAACCACTGCCTGCCACTTTGCGTATATCGTCACTCCACCTACCTGGAGGGCGTCCCACGGTACGTTTGCCAAGTCGCGGTCTTCACTCCAGAACACGTCTGCTCCTATGTAATATATATTTTACTATCTTGATATTCCTAGCCATATGTATCTCGGAGTCCGACTATGTACCAAGTGTATAGATTCAGCCTCTATTCAATAGGAAGTATAACATATCAGGTGAAAAATAGAAGTACCAAACACCCCTTCTATCTCATTTAGAGAAATATTGGCGTGAAATTATGTACAAATACAGAACGTACTAAACATAAAGAATTTGATCTATCTGTACCAAATAAGATATGTACTTTTATACTTTTTTACAGATATCCCAAGAACTATCAATCTTGCTTAGTTAAATATATTTATAAATTACACCAAAATCATAACGACCAACGGTATGCGGTCAGCCTTAACTAACGGTGCGAGTCGTGAGGGTAGTATCGGCAGATTGCACGAGCGCCGAGCGCCGAACGCCGGGTCGCGTCTGCCGCCCGCCCCAATTAAACCGCGGTGCAATACACCGTACGTGATACGAGTTGACCAGTGCATCTTATCTCCTCTCCTGCTTTACTCATTTATCTGTGAAGCATTCACAATGCCCACTTCGCAATCTGACATGAACTTGTTATATTATCGTTCATTTATTTTATATTCAAAGAGCAACAAACGTACGCAATAGTACATAGGTATATGCATTCTGACTAACGCCACCAACCTAACATTAATCACGTATCCTATTCTTTAAATTTATATTGCAATTATTTATTTGTGCAAGTATGCCTGTAGACCACACTAGTTAGCACATCAGGCAAATTGGAAGTAACAGCATTGTAAATGCATATGCCCAATGAAAGTTCTTATAGGTTGTGTTAAGCAAATTTTTGCATTTAACAAAAATACAATGCTTCTCAAAATCAATACGATTTTTGTAGAACAATTTATAACAATGGATGATACGAAAATCCCGGAAAAATACACCTGGACTGTTAACCGAAATAATAAACTCCTGTGTGTAAAACTCGTGTTGTATACTCGGATTTCGTTCGAAACCGGCTCCCGGTTTACTCACACCGTGTATACAAGTGGAAAATTATCCAATTAATAGTAATACACACACCGACGATGATCGATAATGACGGATTGCCGTGAAATTACGTCCGATAACCGTCTCGTGCGCAACTACGCCAATTACGACATGGCGATGCGGATTAGTGCGTCGTATTAGATGCCCGATTGCTGGCAAATTATGAGCAATCTGTGGTCGTTGTTTCCAACAGATTAGGATATCTATATAGAAATCACATGTTATACGATAAATTGATAGGTAGCCAGAGATAACCAATAGTTCTATTCGTTCTAGTAGTATTCAGACTCTGATTTTGGAGTTCCTGGATTTAAATCTGGACGGCGCACCTTTGTCTTCCCAAAATTATATCCATTTCAAGACTGGCTGTAACTATGAACGAAACATCGTTCTTAAACAGTGAAATAAGCCACCCGAGATTTTCTTCGGATATTCTCAGTTGAAGTTCCTCTTCCAGCCAATAGTAGTTACAGAAAAATATCTAGGTATTTGAAAATTTGTTTGTACCTCCACAAGCCTATAGAAAATAAATGTACTACGGTTCATTATCACATTAAGAATAACTGATAATTATCTATACATACAATAAAATTGTAACTGATGCTGTCTGTACATAGCAAATATATTTAAAAATTCATAATGCGGGCTTTTATATACGCAAGAGAACCCAAAACAATGTTTGTTCATTTTGTCTGTTTCTGCAAATTTCAGAAACGGCTTATATGATTTGTATGCAGTTTTCAAGATTATATTGTGAAGGCCTTCACTTAAAATTTTGTGTTTTTTTCATTTAAATCGATTAACAAATAAAAAAGTTATATCAATTTATGTCAATCATCACATATAAGTTGAGTTAGGTTAGGTTAGCCCGCACGAAGTCGCGGGCACAGTTAGTACTCTATAGAAATATATTAAGCACTAGACGGACTCTACATTCATACAGTATATAAGCATAACACTATCCTCATTACTATAAAGCGATTCTACCAGAATATTAATTTTCGAACTGAATGTCACGTACATGCATCTATTGAATGGATTCGATGTATTTGAGTTTTGAGAACACAAACAAAGGTATTCATATGCTAATATATAACAGAACAACATAACATCTTGCCTTTATTCCACCGAAGGGTACGCAGAGGAGTGTAGCACACCCATACTGCACCAGTCACGCTTTAACTTCCATGGAATATGAAATAAACCTATCACCGACACACCGGTCAATAATATCAGAACAACATCAGACTATTTTATAATTAACGTATCGTGAACGTATCGTACGTATAAACGTACAGTTTCCTGATTACTAAAGTTTCGGACGCGACTTTGCTTCCCTCAAAACAGGAATAAGTCAGGACACGAAGCCACCGAAAAGCATATGTCAATTAGGCGAGTGTATAAAATTTAGTCATGTTTATAATATATGTAGATATTCACGAAATATTTAAACTAAGTCGGTATATAATGAAATATGCGCCTATATTTGAACGCTCGTAAAGTTAAAGAGGAAAACGTCGCTCGTTATAATTACATAAATATAATCGTTAAATAATAAACACTAACAATGCAGTAAAATAATCGAAAACATAAAGGTAAAATATACAGGCTATATGTATGTATATGCCAATCTTATTCTGCATATAAGTGCAACAAAGAAAACCAAATCACATTTTCAGGATCGAGCGCGGCGATGTTACGAGAACAAGAGTTGACAGGTTTCATTACGAACTGAAAAGCCAGGGTTGTCACAACTTTAAGACGAGGTTTGAAATATATAGTTTTAATGTCGAATCGAAATATTACATTAGAATGTTGTGTGTGCATGTGTGTGTGTAGTAAAGTTAATAAATACATATCTTTCGAGTTTATTCAAAGTAATTAAGTGGAGTTGACAAAACAATCTCGGATAACGTTATATTAGATGTTACTCTCTCTATTATAAGTTACTGACGTGAGGATAAAAAGTAAATTTTATCAAATTGAAATTTCATTGTTCTTTTCCATCGCTTATCAATACTTTTATTGTCTAGACCGCTGTGTTGATCAGAAATACATTAAAAATCTATGGTATCATCGTTATATATTATGCTCGTAAGTTTCCCACTTGCCAACCCTAGCGCTGACCGGCAGATGCTACATCTAAAATTACATGACGCTGAACACATCACGAACCAACTGCTCTACTCAGGATATAAAGAACATATTTCGAGAGTACCTACTCTATAAATAATGGGCAAGTTCAATGACACAGGCGCTATCATAAAACTGAGAAACGATTGAAGTCTTAATAGACGCTTTCGACACCTGCGACTCGGATCTCGAGTAGGTAACGATCGGATGCAACCATGCGGCAGATTCACTTGGAGATCGGTAGAAAAGTCATCCATACATGTGCTTAAAGCTTTGAGAATCATAACATAATATATAGTCACGCGTACATTTTCCTGAAGGGTTAGGCAGACGAGTGGAGGTAGTGGAGTCAGTACACTTCCACCTTTCACCAGTTATGTTAGGAATAAATTTAACATAAATCGTTTTAGTGAATAATTTTAAATGACTAATTTTAAATCATATATGTAAGGTAAACAAGCATGCCTAACTATATTTTATGACTATGTCACACATCAATTCAAAAGTCAATCATTAACGCAATAGGACATGATCACTTAAATCCGTAAAAACATTTTCAACTTGAGACAAGAGAAAAGTAGTAGTTATCTCCGAAAATATAATTTCAGGAATAGCCACCCTATTTAATTAGAAAAATAAAAATATCAGGAGACCGTCCCACGGGCAAGCGTTACGTGTCACAGAGGGTGCATGGATCAACCCCAGACACAACCCATTCACAACGCACTTGCTATGCAAATCTAATAGCAGATATTGCATTAATTCTCATCGCTAAACCGTTGCACTTTCGAACGGTTATTTAACTGGAACCACTGGGGAGCAGGAGCGCGGCGCATGCCAATGGTAGTCGTTTTCAATAACAATGATAACTGGAACCGGCGGCTACTGGCACGTTGTTTCATTTCGGTCACGTATCAATAGCATCCTTTACATGAAATAACGGGATGTTTTATGGGTCGTTATTGTACTGGATCAGCGGTGGGCTATTGGGGTCACGCGTGGACGGGTGCCCTTTCACTTACATATTATATTGTACCGCGAAACGCACGGAAGGTTGCGGCACTCGGTCATTCGATATTTGCCGGGTGGTTCGACTGAAAATCGATTCATTGGAAAAGAATACTAATAGACGCACAGTCGAAATATCGCCGCGCGATCGTATCGCGCCCGCGAACAGGTCAGTTTATAGCGTTGGAGTAATAAAATGCTATAGATTATGACGTGACAAATATATATATTAGACTCTCACCTACTTACGCTAATAATGAACACTGAGCTCTGTCTAGTTAGTATTTATGTAGTTTGTTTATTCGAACATTTTGTGCGAAGATGGACCTTTTTGTGCTAAAAAATAGTTCTGACCGCTGGATGCTCGCATGCTGTTCTTGCCTTAAAAACGGCTTTTTGTATGTCAATAATTTGTAACAGCTGCCTCGTTGGTCAAGTGGTTGCAATCGCAACTGCTGATCGAGACGTCCTAGGGTCGATCCCCGGTCGGCCGAAATATTTTTCAAACTTGAAATTCCCAGTAGTATCTCGGAATCTGGATTTCTGTCCGGTATATCACAATAAGCTCACACCCTGTTGAATTTACTACTTTGGAACTGTACTACACTCCTTTGCCTACCCCTTGGGATAAATACAAGTATGACGTTATATC
>DWMG01001972.1:0-14056 GCA_018244855.1 Elbella merops | reverse complement strand
TCCTCACGATGTTTTCCTTCACCGTTAGCAAGTGATATTTAAATTTAAAACGCACTTTTGTAAAGAGATGCGTGCCATGGGTTTGAACCCGGAACCCCCGGAGTGAGGGACTGAATTCTTAACCACTTGGCTATCACTGCTTTTTACACGGCTTGAGTATAATGGAAGAATATTATAAAGTATTCGATTAATTGAAGCCATGTAACGCCAGCACTTTAATTAACATTTTCATTACGTAGACAGTCAGGGTTTTTCTATCTATCTATTTAATCATTTTCTGAATATGGGATTAGCACATTTTTTGGTCACAGCCAGTAGATGTACATAACCTTGAACAACTGATGATGGCTGGGAAGACCCATGGAATTTGTCCACTATATTGTCCACTACACGATGTGGTCTATAATATCAAAGCAATAGCAAAACATAGGACATCAAGGAAAAACTGAACACATATCGAGGGGTTTACGATCATCAGTAATGAAGTTAAAGTGGTGCAAACAGAGATGGTCTTTAAAACGATAATTTCAACGAATATTTCGTACTGATAGGTGCTCACATTATTGTACCGTATTACGCTGTATAAAAACGTATTATATTATAATGTTTTTATTACAATCAAATTGTGATCTAACCGCCGAATATAAACAGTCCACAAAAAACCTGTGCTATATATCAATGTAAATAAAAAATAATAATAATAATCGACCCATTATGATTCCACTATCGGAATATGGGTCTCCTCTCATATTGAGAGGGCTAAGGCCATAGTCCGCCACGATGGCCAAGAGCGAGTTGTCAGACTCCAAACACCTTAGAATGTTTTGTTTATAAATTCTAAGGTGTGTAGATTAACTCATGGTGTTTTATTTCACCGTTAGCAAGTCATATTTAAATATATATTTATATTGATGTAGGTACCAGGTTATGTATGTATGTAGGTACCTTAATAAACACAGCTTACAACGATTAAGTTTTTCGCTCTTCCACTCTTTTATCCTCAATTCTGAGCGCTGAAATTTCACACGCTAGGCTTTGTGTTCACTCCATTTTCTTAATATATTCAAAGCAACCCCGGCTTTGTGCGTCACAGTCGTGCCTTTTGAATACGTATAGGATTTAATTTCGTAAACAGGTCATGTCACACTGAATATATAAGCCAAGTGTCATGTGTACAAATTACATTAGCAAAATCCAAGAATATTAAAAATGGTATTGAAAAATATTGTCAGCTACGCGGCAATTTGTTTTAACGTTAATTAAATAAATTCAAATATAAATATATACGTAAGTGAAGAATATCATAATCGTCGTATCTATCGACCAAAAAGCAGTGTTGAATAGAATATTTAATATGGAAATATTAGCTTGCATTCGACATACGAGCCTCAGCAGACATCAGCCTATCTCAGTTCACTGCTGGACATAGGCCTCCCCCAATGAGCGCCATCGTGTCATGTCCTCGGCTTGTCGCATTCAGCATCTGCCTGCAGCCTTTCGCAGATCGTTATCCCATCGGACGTTTGCAGACATATCGTGCTTACTATTAAATTTTGTATGGCTGTACTTTACTGAAAAACAATCCATTACAAAATTCAAGCGAAGATAACGACTGAAACGTAAAAACGTAACATCACGCCCGAAGGGGTAGGTAGAGGAGTGTAGTACACCCCCACGTTTCACCAGTTACATTTAAGTTCCACAATGAAGTAAGTGGTGAGCCTATTGCCATACACCGGGCACTATCATATAGAATTTTTTTTCTTTACGCCTTAAATGTATTTTTATTTTGCTAAACTACTACCTATTAGGTAGTAGTCCATATTAAGTCAAAAAAATACGTGTTTGTAAATTTCATTTATTTTTACATTGACATTTTTAAATGATTATACGTCAACTAATTAACAATATTTCATTTGTACGAATTTCCGTAATTAACACCATGGCTCAGGTAAACGGAGATTTGCATGACACCTTGACATTTAAATTATGAAAATCCCTATCACAGTGTTTTGGGGACTCGACGCCAAAACTGAAGAATACAGTAACATTCAAAGGTTTCACATATTAAATACTCGTACATCGTCATTGGTCGACATTCGGAGCACTGCGAAAAAGTTTTGCTTTTTTACGCCAGGGTAGATCGTTGCTTTATATTAAAGCATAATAAGAAAACAATGTTCAATGTTTTTTTAGAAATGTCTCTCACTGTAATTGTCACCATGTACTATCCAGGCACCCGTATCAGCAAACTGTTTAACGGTATCAAACTGTTATACTATTGGTGCACTTCATATTATATTATATATATTTTAATATTGCCATTTGAGTCCCCGAGCCTTATATTACTGGTGACTAAATTACGAGTGGCAGCTGTATGGACCGCTAAAAAGGCTGTAGTAATTAATTTTGTTTCGGTCAGTACATTTGGAATTATACGAGTAATTATATAACACAGACATTGTAAGCTTTTACTCTTTCTGAATAAAAAATATTTTAAGTAACTTATGTGAGGTGCACCTCGTTAGAGAATATATTTATTGAGCCAAAAAGAGGAAAGACTACGATAAAGTGTAGATACAAGAGTTAAATCGTAAAAAAAATCTTGGTTTAAATATTTCAATAGCTTACGAATTATTGTTTCAAATGGTTAATAATTTTTAATTCGACTGCTAGTTTTAAGAGGACATAAATATTTTTCATTTAAATACACAACGTGAGCTGTAAAATAAGTAAACAACACATCGTATTCCTTTGAAGAAACGGGTTTGACAATAGTAGTTATGAGTAGGTCTGAAGCCGCAGCGTCAATATTGACTCGACAAGAAGCATCTCGCGACTAATCTTATAGAAACTGTTTGCCTTCAGGATTGAAGGCTCGGCGCTCTTGCGGGAACTTTCCGCATTTCAAACAGAATTTGCATATAGGCTACACCGCGATATTTCCGGCGCACCGCATTTGAATATTGCTGACAAAACCAAGAACGAAATATCTATAAGGATTGAATCTTCCAACCGGACGTGCTGCGTCCTTACTTCCGTCAAAATAAGGAAAGTTAAATCGTCTCCGTTTGTAGCTATTTTCGTTAAAATCTTTTAATATGTAAGAATAAAACGGGTAGTAAAAACATAATGGTACATCAATAATCAAGTACTTACATAACATGTTATTCTATAAAGATGTGGGCATACTTTTTATACAGTATTATATTTGAATCCAATGAATTGAATGAATTATTACAAATATGTATAACGTGTACTATTTATCATAATCCCCTGTTTAATTCACGTTTTGGAATGGTTACATTAATACTAATTCTATTTGAGATCTGCATAAACAAACACAAACATAAGAAGAACAAAATTCTTGTGTATTTAAATCCAATCCCCGCAATATTTTCACGTCAATCTCATTCAGCGGGAGTGCCTCTAGGTACGGCTGTCCCCAATTATACATTCATTTTCATCCCACGGAGTGCGAGCTTAAAGACTACAAGGCCGCCGGCTTTGTGAAATTAATGATCGCGTCCCCAATAAAGAGATCAGGGAAAACGTTTATTACTTATTTCACTTGGTGAAATAATTAATCCAGCGGATGGAACGGGATGTCCGCCCCTTTACACTGAGCACACATTTGGTATATACGAGTATATGTACATAGGATCTATATGAGTTTTGATGAAAACGATTAGTAAATGACCATTTTTTAAGAATTAAATGAACCTTTGTTATAAGAGAGTAAGTTAAGTTTTTGTAAGTGATGTGGATAGATATATATTGTGGATAAGTGCAAATATATACTCGTACATGCATATTAGTATTCATTGATAATAACGGATGCAGGTGCCTAGAGAGACCAAGGCTTACCTATTTTGAGTTCTGCCAGATATTGGCTGTTCGGGGGTAAAAAGTCTTCGAAACCGGCGTGCGTATATGAAAAGGTGATAAATAAATAGGAAGCGCACGAAATCTGTAAGGATAGAGGTATTTCACACTCGACAAAACTAGCTTGATGATATAATGATACTTCAAGTAGTAATGATAGTTTAAGTACTAATGACAGTTTAAGTAAACGAAAAAAACGTAACTTCACGCCAGTAATTAGGTTACGTTTTAACCGGTCCTAGGTAAGTAGGTTACGTTTACGTCCCAATAAGTAACAGGTGGTGCCACTATGTAGTCCCAGGTGGTCCCACTATGTACCACTCCGAACCACTACTAGAAAATCTAAATTAGAAAATTTTTGTAGTGTTCGAAAGTTTAAGTAGTAATGATAGTTTAAGTAGTAATTATAGTTTAAGTAATAATAATAGTTTAAGTAGTAATGATAGTTTAAGTAGTAATGATAGTTTAAGTAGTAATGATAGTTTAAGTAATAATGATAGTTTAATTAATCATGGTAGTTTAAGTACTAATGATAGTATGAGATAGTCAAGTTTAGCTTAATAATTGTCCTTTTAGTCTCATCAAAAATAAATACAATTAAAGAATAGAGGTTACTGTGTTAATGTGTACAATGTTCTATAAGACGTGCGAATATTGCCAACCAACTCTTGGCAGCATGGCAAACCATATAGACCCTTCTCTTTCCGAAAGAAGACTGTCTCCTATTGGATACCTGATGTGTCCTGTTTGTTCTGTTCCACCACTGGGTAATGATAATATTATTCGTTATGCTGATGACTAATGGAGTAGCTTCTTCGTAGTTCATTTTCGCTACCATCATTGCACATATCTTTGCCGTTAAGCAGCACAGTTTGGATTGTTGTGTTCCGACGGAAAGGTTTTACTACGTGGAAACACTTAGGTACATTTTAACTTAGTTGTCAGAGATGGCCATAACCACAGTATGTACACAAGCATGTATGATATTATATACAACATACAAAAATGCATTTTACTAATATACAGTATTACATTTGCTTTGTTAAAATTTCATATCTTCTCAAACTCAAAATTCAAAACTTGACAATAGTGTATAATTTCTTAGCAAAACTGAACTCTACAAACGATGGCACTCCGTGCTAGCCGTAACTAAGAGAGTCAAGTGACTCTTGGCATGTGGACAGTTGTATTCAAGTGATGCAGTCTCTACACTTTTACCTGTCTTTATATTTTCGTCTGAAGTTTTATGTAAGAGGAGAAGAGATAAATGAAAATAAAATGATGTATGACTTGACACCTCCATCTGACCTTGTTAATTTTTGCTTATCACCAAGTTGCTGATTGCGAATATTTTTCCCAAACATAAAGATCTATGTATATTTAAACATATTTTTGCTTAGTTTAAAACAATTAGAATAGAAGTTACTTTATATTCATGAATTTTATTTCTTTATAATAAGTTAACTGAAACGCCGGCAGAACCGAATATTTATACAAACATCATTAGAACCCTCGATTTATTCTATAACCTGTTTCATGCTGCAAGACTAACATTAATTATCCTCTATTTCTCATTATTAGGAGTACATTGCAAAGCTTTTCTTGTACTTTCTCCCTCTCAGATTGGCGATGAATCTCGAAGAGGCCCACATGGTTATTGATCCAGGAATAACTAAGGCAAATGCTAGTCGACTTCCTGGAGAAGGAGAGGCTTTTCATAATGAACTCGTTTTTTATGAAAACGCCCCAGAAGAAGTGAACATGGCGAAGCCTCGATGCTGTGACAAGGAACGATATCGACTTCATCATGTCGGACAAGAAGCACATATTCAGAGATGTCTCTATGATCAATAGGTTTAATACTGGATCTGATCACCAACTTATCTGAGGCTCTCTGAATATTGATTTGAAGCTTGAGAAATGCCACCTGATGAAGTCAACACTCCGACCTGATTCTGTACAAACCATTGCTGGGCATAAGCCCCCAGTGAGCGGAATTTGCCCAAATTCTCAAGCTGGGCATGTTAATTGGGGATCGCAGAGCACGGCTTCTCGCACCGCTTACGCTTCTGCCTTTTGGCTTAACAATAAAAAAAAATAAAAAAAAAAGATGTGACTCGCTTCTTGATAGTCAGTGCTCACCACATTCTAGGACGTTCGTTACAACAAAATATTTGCTAATGGGTTGTCGACTTTAAAGAAGTGCGTTTATTTTGAATATCCACGTGTCGTAGCGACGTGAACCATAGAGGTTCATAAAGTATTTTACAAACGCGCTGAACATGAAGTATTAGAACTGGACTATATACATATAGGTACTATAGACATCATTTAACGAGTAATGTACTGAACGAAGGGAGACATCAATGTTTACGATCGAATACATGTGTTTTCAAGGCCCATGCTATATATAGGCAAGATATTAAGGTATCCCTTCAGTAGGAGGACCTGTCCAAAGCCATTCACATAACAATTACTACACATTACGCTTTGTTGGAAAATTCGTCTTTAATCTCAGTTAAATTGTAAGATGAGTATATTCTGAGATAAATATATTCTTGTAATTTTTTATGAAAATAATAATGACAAAAAACTTGGGAAGAGGGCGATGAAAAATATTTTCTATAGTTTATACAATATGACTTCCTCTTTGGTTCACTGGTTGCAAACGTGACGTCTGATTGAGAGGAGCTGGGTTCGATCCGCGGGTCGAGAAAGTATTATTGTATTTTTCTAATTTGAAGTCTAGATTCGTGCCTGGTATATGGGCTACAGGGCCACAATCTATTTCATGCTGAAACGTATAACCTAACTGAAAAATTCGAGGTAATACACGCGTGATGTTATGTTATAATTTAAAAATAATTGTAATATTATAATGTGTTTTGGATGTCTATTTGTTATTTCTATAACACGAACGCTGCCATGCGTAGAAAATTAAGTTGTATATAATAAAATCGAAAGGTGCAAAACTGTAAAAAATAATATTGCCGTTGTACCTCACGTAATAAAATGTTGTTATGCTCTATGTTTCATCTCTCAGTTCGCCTGGAGCTATAAAAGCGTTGTTATAAACACATTCGCGAGACTCTGTTTATATTTGCTGAAGGAAAATGTTTTATTTCTCAACAGCGTTGAATCATAATGGATTGAATGAAATTACACGCTTTTTATCTGATGTTAAGCGACAGTGCTTAGATATAGGGTTTCGAAATTATCTCGAAATCGATATGGAAATAACACTATACTGTTCTGTGTCACGTAATGTACATGTAACGATAATTTCATGAATTTATTAATTTTGTTGTTTTATGGTCGGCGATATTGATGAGACAACAAATGTATCTTTTGCTTTTCGTATGCCACACTGCCCTACTCACAGACATAAAATCTTTTTTGTCTGTGAATAATTTATTAAAAAAGCGTTTACTTCGTCCGACAAACGCGTATTTGTATGTACGAGTACATCCTTAGAGCTCAGTGTAAGTAATTCAACATAAAACGTGATTCAGCATACACGTGGGTAATTTCCGTTGAGCTGAGCTAAGTTGGGAACTTTCGTCGACCATCGCTGCGCTTTGTCCGAGCGACTTGCGCAACTTGTCTAAGACAAACAGCGAACTGACAAACTTTCAACTGCTTCTCTATTCTGCGCGTATCTCTATAATGAACAGATTTAGTGCAACTGAATAAGATAAGATCATTATAGGGAGAACACTTCAGCGAGTTAAATGTTAACAATAGATGTCCAAAAAGGAAATACCTACAATAATAGAATTTTTCCATTATTTTATTGTTCCATTGCTAGACGCTGATAATCTATCAGAATCATTCTTGAGTAATCGGTTTTTTTCCTGGTATGTGAGTGTATACCATGCATATATACGTTTTGCTGTATGATGACGAAATTGATAGGTTTCTACGAGTATATATTGGTTTGCCCTACATTGTTATATATTCCACACTAAGTAATATAAAGCGAAACTATTTGGAATTATTCAAAAGAGGACAAGTACGATAAAGTTTCTTAGTCACATGTACGTAAAAGTCGCAGTGGTAAATTCGACAAGCATAAATAAATGGTATAGACATACATATGTGTTAGATTGTATGTTCGATCGTTCGAAGTGATTTTTTGTACGAATGTAGATGGAGGATAGGAGCCAGACATAGGCTGCTTTTTAATGCGCGGAATCATCATATTACCATCAGAAAATATGTCAGTTAGTATAGTTCCCTTCATTGGCGATAGATGTTGCTATTTTGCAATATTTTGAGCTGACGTTCCGAATTCAGATCAAGCTAATCCATATTAATATTAATAAAAAAATAGTACTATTTTTAATTCTAAATGATTAATAAAGCCGAGCGCCCGACTTTTGCGTGATTTCAAAGGGTGTCGCTTCTTTGTAATAAAATTAGGGAAAACTATCCTGAAAGAGTTCCACAGAAATACAAATGTATATGTCTTCTTAATATTATACATTTGGTCAGTATAGCATACTCGTATGTCTAATAATAAATATGTTAAACAACGCTACAAAAAAAAATTAACAATAAATAATAACATAATAATATGAATAAATAATATTAACAATAATAAATTTATTTTTGCAATAGTTATAGAATCAAAAATATAACTTAAACGAAACTCTTATTCTAGAGACTGTATCGCTGGCTTTAAACAATGAATGGTAAAATTTTTCAGCGTCATAAAGTAATAATAATAGCAGACATTTCAATGGGATTTGCATTAGAATGGCCGGAAAATGATGCATCTTTTGTACTAGCAGTTTGAAACGCCTGTACCGAAGGAATTTTCTATGGCACGCTGATTTCTAGCACCGGACTCTACATTTTTGTACGTAATTCAGCAGCGGGCTATTCGTTTGGGAGTATCGCTTTGCATATGTTAATTGTTGGAATTGGAGAAGGTTGCGTTGGTAGATTTTTCCAATATTGTATGAATACCTACACCAGTTTTTCTCTCATTTTTCATTTAAATGAATATTCAAATGTACTTACGAGTTGTCGTACTGGTTAGTTCTGAATCTACATACTCGTAGATAGAAGGTTTTAAATTTTATGTATAACGTATACCTATATTCAATTTAAATATTTTTTTTTACAATATCCAACTAAATGATACACTCAAAAGTGTTACAAACGGTTGTTAGCGATTTTAAACAATGTTGTTCAAACAGCACTTCTAAATTGCACTCCGCTGACCACGCTTGAACTCGTTACCAACTATTTTGACAACGTAGTTTTCTACGAGTGGCACGGCTGTAGAGGCGTTGAACAACTTGTTTGATTGTCAAACGTGGAACAGACGACGCTCAAACACGTGATTACATTTACGTGATTTCAGAATAGTGGACATGAAGGTGAAGTACGGATGCTAATGAGAACTTGTAATAACAAAGACCATTATTATTAATAAAGATAAAAAGTTAATGATTATTCACCATTATCCTGTGTTTATAGCCAAGGAAGCAAGCCAGTAATAATGATTAGGAGATGATAATTGTTTTTATGAATAACATGTACACGGAAGCTAAATTATGATATTGTCAAAGAATATAAATCAATATCAGATTAATCTTTACTATGGTTTATTAAGCACTTGACGTAAAAATGCGCAATTTATAGAAATGGCAGTGCCTGAAATTACGAAATATTAAAAAGAAAAAATAAAAAAATGACAAGAATTTATTTAGGAAAAATTTGTAAACTATTTTTTATTAAGTACCCTTTGGTATGTAAGTGACGTGTGTATTACAAATTGATTCAGTTATAGAAATAACGAGATATAATCGATCGCATGGGAATAGAGACAAATGTCGTATCGGTTGCAGATTTACAGCGCGGCGCGCGCCATCTGGCGTCCGAATTTATGAGTTTAATCAGAGCCGGCGCTCGCTGCGAACCTACTGCGAAGTTTGATCACAGATAAGTTGAAAATAGGTATTAACGGACGGTATTACTATATAATTGAAGTTACTTTTCGACACTTTCTATCATTAGACTGTTGGAAGACGTGTCTCCTCTCAGAATGAGAGGGTTAAGGCCATAGTTGGCAACACTGGTGAAGAGCGGGTTGGCAGACTTCATACCCCTTAGAGAATTGTTTTTTTGTAAAATAAAATTTAAGAATAACAAACTATTAAAGAGAATGGTTTTCTCTATAGAAAACCATTCGATGCCAGCTTTGCTGGAAAGATGTTATAGTTTTGTGAGTTGTTTTACAAATAAAATGAATGCGTAAAAATACGGGTAATATTTTCTCGTTGGATATATTGCGAGACTATAGATCACTATGTCTTAAATTTAAACTAATGTTACGTTTGTAATCGTTTACATAAAGTACAATGAAATTTATTTAGTTTAGTTTTAAATTATATTAGTGAGTTTAGACCGGTTATTTTTCCCAGAAGTTTTGTATGTATCTACACTTCTGCAAACATTATATTAAATGTTTAGGGACGTAGTCAGTGCTATACTGTGAACTGCAGAAAAGGCGAACTTCAACATTGCAATATGGACCAAATTACAATCTATTAAAACTGAAAATCTAATAATTATATTTCCGTATATGTTTTGAACTCTATTTAAACGTTGACACCTTCGCCTCGTACCACTCTATTTGTAAGGTAATGATCTGTTCTTCAAACGCTGGTTGTATAGAGATTTAGTCTTGAGATTTGTCTACTAGAAATTATTACTATAACGTATAATATGTACCGTCATGCCTCTATTTACTTGAAAGGCTAGGCACAGGAATGAGTACTCACATTTTTCACCAGTTATGTTATACTCGTACATCCCATGGAATAGGCGGTGATCCCATTGTCATACAACGTGCAGAAATCCAGACTCAGATCTGCTACTAGTTATTATTATATATGCTTTCTAGCTAGAACATCTAAGTTACATTATTATAAAATAAAACTTAAAGTTTCTTCAGTGATACCATAAACCATTCAAACTCAAATGTCGAATATTTCTTGCTAGGTTCAATTTTGCTTTGATTTGTGTACAAAGTTCTGGATACTCCAGTTGCCATTAACTGGATAGTAATTCATTTTTTCTGTTACATAAAATGTATCCGAAGTTTAACAACAGAGAAATACCAACCGTGTTATCGGCTTTGTACAATTTTGTTGTAAATGGAAGAAAACGTACTGCCTCATAAGATAGTAAATTCCATATTTTATTCGTGTTTTAAGTTTTTGTTTCGCTTATACAGCTATTTATTTAATATTATTTTTATTTAATATAATGCCGAGACTGTTTTCACGCATTTATATTTATACAATGCTAAATCTTCTTCGAACACACGTTGGAGAGAGTCGACCTCAAACCAGTCCAGACCCTCACCACTACGGCGGTATCCATTCATTGCGGTTCGTGAATGTGTTTGAGAATTTCGTGCGACTAGTGCTTTGGTATCCCATTCTGATTTCTAACAATTAATCTCGTGCTGGGGACTGTGAAAATGTTGTTTATTTGCAATACAACAAGCTGGTCGAGGCCTCTCCGAGTATGTACGAGTACATACTCGTACATACGTATTAATAAATCATATTGTGTATCTACCTATTTTTCTTTAAAGATAAAAATCCTAATATTACGCTTTTAATGCCCGAAGCGGTAGGCAGATGAGTGTAGAACACTCCCACGTTTCACTATCGTTTTTAAGATGACAAACTAATTAAGTTGATCATTTATACGTTTGACAGCTAGACAGACAGACGGCTAGACAGCTAGACGTTAGACAGCTAGTTATTCGGTTTCATAGATCTAAATTTAAAAAAATGCATTAATATCTATATTTGCGAATCTTCCTAGTTAATTTTAGTTTTTGTATAATTAACACCAAAGCTACTAATAGTATTTTAATAATCCTCAAAATTATAATTTCATCAATTGAGGGCTGATTGCATCATGTACAGAAAATGTTCACTACCTACCTCCCAATTAATTTTAATAAGCAAAATATGAAACAAAGCGCGCAATAAAAATGCAATGACCATTGCTTCACTTCACAACGGCACATACCGTGAACCTTATCACGGAATTACAGAGTTTAAAATTGTTTAAAAGCTAAATTATTGTGAGAATCAAGTATAGAACAATAATGCAATGTTCAATATCGAAATTGTACGAGAGCAGATAACGTTCGCCATTGTTCCCGAACCACGAACAGATATTTCCGTATCAAGCATCTCATATCGGAGTCCTTTGTTGTTCTGTTTGAAATTCATATTATCGCTCTTTGTCGAAAACGTATTTTATAAGAATCTTGCTACGGGCGTACGTCTGCACGAGAAATTTAAACAGATACAAAGTTGTTTTGTTTCAAGATCTGTTACGATCTTAACATGTAGGTAGATTCATTTATTGGACATCATATGAACATCGGATTATTAACATTTATTAACTTCTCCGTACGCCTATCGCTTCCAAATAATGGGCGAGTAACTTATGAAAAACACATCTATACTTAATTTATCACATTGCTATACTGAGGTTACGAACATACGCATTAGGGGCCGTCTGTCCGAAGTTAATAAATAGTCTAGAAGGCTTCGGATAGAACTAAGTAATTATAATTTGGAAACAAACTTTGCAATTTTTTTCTATCGTAATATCTGAAGAAAGAGAGCAGGAGATGGGGAGGAGAACTGCGGGGCGCATATTTTATCATGCAACACAAAGAAATTAAATTGCAAATTTTATCTGTTGGTTCACAATATTTCTCTAAAGCGATCAAAGCTGTTCCTGAAAATAGATACTGTTGCCCATACAAAAGCTTTCAAGCTTAGTATCCGAGAAGATACAAAGCGATCAAGTTCTAACGAAGTTACCTTATCTTGCCGCTCCTGTTTGCCTCTCTGTAGCTCGATTCTGGGAACGGTTAACTTTAAGATATATAGTTTCAGATAACAATTCAAAATAATATACATATAAATAAAACCCACCCCAGAGATTAACCATATGACGTGAGACGTGGCAATTTTGTCAATTTCTTTTATCATTTTCATTCGACATCCCACTTTAAATTCGAGGAAGCGTAGACATTTTAATTTTCTTGAATTTACAGAGACGATTGCAATCCGATAATACTATGATTGTGGGAATAACAAATCCATCGAATTCCTTAATCATAATAAGAGTCATAGAAAATAAATAATGAACACAGTTTAAAGATAAGTAGATTCAACTATTTAATGTAGAAGTGTAACAACAATCACTACGGAAAAAAAACGAATTTGTTCAGATCAATGAGCTTGTGATAAATATCTCTTGTTAGATGTCAGCAGTTGCTTCTAATCTAGTGATGTATTTGCAGTCAAGAAATAACTGTGTCACTTATCTGGTTACGTGTACCACGACACAATTACGCATATACTAAGATGTGTATATGTTCGTGGGACTAAAGTGAAATAAAAACACTTTGCTGCTATAACAAAGAGTTATTGCCTTGATACATATTTTTACATTGACAAAACACCCTTAAGGGATCCTTTGACAGACGCGGTTCGAACGCTATAAAAGGGAAAATATATCCTTTCACTGGCATTATTGAGTGCGCGATAAACGCACAATGGTTGCCAGGCATGAATATTGCTTAAGTTATCGCTGGAGAGATATATGGGGGTAGGTGGAGGGCAGGCGTATCGCTTTCCAGGCAGTTATTGCGTTTTATACGCAAACTCCGTAACAAATTCTATTTACCACCACCTTTGTTGACAGTAACGCAGAAATATGCGTAAAGAGCCGCCACATGTGAAGTTCGTTTCTGCGCAATTGCGTTTATTTTTTTTTCTGGTAGTAATTCCGTACGAATGTGTCATGTAGATTCATAAAATTTTCAGCTGAGAAATATAAAAAATATTGTTATTTAGAGTTACCCTAGAAAAATGATAAAGGATTTCTGATATTTAGAGACTTCTTCTACCCCAAAAAGTCACATCAAAGTTATATGTCTTGACTTCTGCACGGATGCGAGGCTTGGAGTATTAAAGATCTCGGGAAAAGTAAAGAAACTTTAATGTGTGATCGCACAGATGTATGAAGCAGTGATAGCCTAGTGGTTAAGAATTCAGCCTCTCACTCCGGAGGTTCTGGGTTCAAATCCATGGCGCGCACCTCTTTAGAAAAGTGC
>DWMG01001971.1:0-14057 GCA_018244855.1 Elbella merops | reverse complement strand
ATTTTAAACAATACGGTATTATTTTCCAAGCAATGAAATACTTTAGTTACGTTGTGTATGTAATGTACATTAAAACGACCCTTTACAGAATATCATTAAAATGAAAATTTTAACAGTCAGCTAGTACCTATATATTATACATATAAAATTATTATCTTATTCCATATTCAACTGTAGTATACTAGATCTTATCTTTTTTTGTTTTTAAATTAAATGAAGGTAATTTAGTGCCTACCAGAACCCTCCATCGCCACCTGGGTTGACTGGTAGAAAATGCCAATTTGCATTATGTCCGCCCTTTGTTAACAACAGTAAAAAATATATAAATAAAAAAAATATATAAGCCTCGTTGATTTCTTAACCTAATACTAGGGATATTATCTTTTGCCCGTATCTTATTAGCTTGTTGTCCTAAAGTTCGTCATAAAAGTTGTAAATTAAATAACTATGTAACTAATAAAGAGACAAATAAAAACCGCGATTCCTTTGCGCTGTAAAGCCATATGACGATGGATATGCTGAACGAATATTCAGTATTTTTATACTTATAGTTCATATACATTTCGAATTAAAAAATTTATTATATTCATAAAATAATAGCTCTATAGTTATACACTAATAGCTATCTCTTAATACATACTTTAAAATAAGTTAACACTTGCAGCTATAATTTGGTTACATTTTATTGACATCTAATTTTAAAATATAAATCCGACGTTAGTGCTTAAACATGTCAATTTTAATAAAATAAAACCTGTATCTATCTAAATGTTACTAAATGATTTGTAGTCGTGCAAATTAGGCAAAATCATTAGCATAACATTTCTGACCGAAAGCACTCATAGGCACTTACCTGCTACTGATCGTGGAAAGGTGTCTCGGAGCCGCCACTCTGCACGCTTCGATAGGCAGCCTTGACGACGAGTGTCGGTTACACAGTTTGTCTAGTTGTTTAATCAACGAGACCGTTAAAAATATCACCTTCAATATACTTATTGTTGATCGAATTTTCTGCTCGACGGCCAACATGTGACATTGAAATGTTCTATACTAAAATTAATTAAACTCTTACTAGAGCAATTGACACCACGACTTCCTTCGTGAAGAATGCTGGATACTTCCTATACTGTTTATCACATTTTGTCGCGCTTTTCTAGGATTTCTTCAAGCTATTTGAATGCCCAACATCAACTAAAATAGTTTAGATATTGACGTGACAATGTAACAGACAAAAGCAAACCGTTGATATTATTGATGTAACTAAATACATAACACTTTAATAGGAAGATAGTGATATATGTTATGTAGAAAATGCCAATTAGATTTGTAAGGATCGGGAAACACGGCATTCGCTGCTCCCTACCTGCTCTGGTGTATATATGCTATGCTCAAACCAACTAGTAAATAGTCCCATCTCCGTTTCCGTATTTACCACACACAGGATAATATACGATAACAGTATTAAAATTAAACTCGCTATGCTACAATCACTATTTAAACGCCCTGCTAAACACAGTCAAGCGGACGTAGGCTCAAAAAAAAACAAATAATTTCATGTCATAGCAAAAGGTCAAAAAAGATGGAACGATAGAAAAACTAACCGCATGTTCGTGTTAGTATAATAACTGTGCACCTTCAAATATGTAGTTCTGAGATGGACGGCTGACGCCAGGGGCAGTGTCGACGGCGGGTTTCAGGCAATTATCTCATTTTTTGGTACTCACAGGATATGTGAGGCTCGCGTCAAACTGCCGTGGTTTGATGCCGATGATAATTGTGTTCGGAGAATTGAAAAGGAAAACGATGGGGTTACGCTCTACGAGTCTCCATGAGTCGGTAATTTTTTTGTATAAAAAGCATTTCGATTCCCTCTCTCTCTCGCATAGTAATAAAAAAGGGACGCACGATTTGGAGTAACCCAGCTGTAATTACTTTTTTGTTATCGTTACCGCTCAATGTACTGTGCGTAGTAGACCACGTAGGTCCAGCAAACAATGATAGGTTGTAATGGCGGCATTACAACTTGTTATATTCTGAGAGTACCTAAAAAATGCATCGAATGAGGAAGGTGCCAAAGAAAAATAATTTAACATGGTACTTCGAAAACTGTGCTTTTGTATTAAACTCAAACCCACCGGTTTTTGTTCCCTATTAATATTGCTTTAAGTGTCATTTCTTATATTCGTATCATGCAAATGTTTACTACAAAAATGACAGATATAGTTTTTAAATGTGCGTACTACGAGTAATATTACGTATAAGGACAAAAGTAACTCTGTACGTTTGTTTATCTCGTAAGCTTTCTTATTGACACCGGTATACTGACATTATGAAACAATGTGGGCACAGGCTTTGAGGAAAACCCTTAAGTAAGTACTATTTACGACCTAAGCTATCAAAGTCGGAGTAAGTTAGTAAAATTGATAAATAAGATTCTCATTAAAAACGTCATGGTAGCGTGAAAGTCATTTTCATGACAATAAAACACGACGCTTAAATATTTACATACATACATCCACTGAAACTGGTGGTTAACTGCTAATAGATAAACATGTACACATGTACATATGTAGATACATGCATACATAGGCTGTACACATAACACAATTCAATCGCGAACGAACGCCCGATCGATATTTAAGTCAATATGCTTTTATGTCCACACTGAATCGCACGAATACGAATGTATACATATGTATGTATAGATTTGTACGATTATATGGCGTGCAATTAAAATGTTTCAGTGGTGGTATTTCAGAACGCAAACAAGCGTGTATAAATGTTGTGTGTGTGTCTGTAAATAATTGCTCACACTATCGGATGGTACGGCGTTATCGTGACACAAATGTTTGGCCAGCTTAAATATCCCCGAGACCGCGTATCGTGATTGCTTTGCATATTTTTTTCTCGTTGCCCAGTTATAGCAACGATTTTAACATTCATAATGTTCATAGTGTCGTAGGCTACAGGAACAGCACAAATAATACAGATTTAAGGAAACTGTTTGGCTACCTTGTTGATCTAGTGGGTGCTACCGCGACTGTGGTGCAAGAGGTGCTGAGTTCCATCCCCTGGTCGGGCAAAGTATTAATGGGTTTTTCTAATTTAAAATTCATGATAGTAGATTTGTGCCCATGTGTAGCAATAAGGTTACCGCCTATTCCATAATGGAACGTATAACGTAACTGGTAAAACGTGAGAAACGTGGTAAAACGTTATTTGCCTATATCTTTGGGAAAAACCAGACGTTATATTATAATTTTATACATCATCTCATCTCAGCGTAATTCGTCATTCGAGAAATATTTATTGATACTCATTAGTTTATAAAACTTTCCTTAACATTAGTATGGCAGTTCCCCGATCTCAGCGCCGGTTTCCTTTGAACGATCTCCCTCGAGCTCCACGTAGTGACGTAAAGCCTTCAACCGGTAGATAGCGCTGCAGGTCGCTCTGATGTTAGCCGATAGCACTGTAATCAATTATAATGATAAAGCATTATTTGAATAGATATCTAACAAACGTTATACCAGTCTGCCTACTGGTTCAAATTTCATACATCCGTGTCTATACTTTTCCAATAAATAATAAAAAAAAACATTTAATTTTGTAAATCAGCATTAAAACGCGTTCGACACTTCATGGTCTCGAAGATAATTTAATTTTTCCTCATGAAGCTTAATTTTTAAATTGTTTTATTACAAAATGATTTATATATGTGGAATCAAAATCGTACCTTTGTCGTCCAACAACATACATATGTATACCAATTCGGGACTTATTTCCGAATTTCAAACTAAGCAAAGAACATCGTTATCCATACATACGAGTACTTAAGTTCACTGTTCTCGTACAGATATTTTAAGAAAATCTTATAGCACATAACAGGTACATAAGTAGGTACCTGCAGGTAGGCCGTGTAGGCATAAGTAGGTAACATAGGTACATAAATATGTACCTACATAGGCGAGGCTGCCCACTTATAAACTATGTAATAGGCAATGGTCTTTTAATGGAACAATGAATGAAGGAGCGAATCATGACTCAATAATTACGTGATATAGTTTTTACAGCCACCCAAATGGAACTGGTTCCGTTTCCTATGTCAAGGCTGAGTACCCTCGACTGTGGAAGCTCGACGTCGTCATGTTTTATTTTTAACACGTACGGTCATTATACTATGCCTCATAAACAGGGACATAAGCGCAGGTTTACCAAATCAGCATGAAGATAAAGCTCTCAACATATTTTTATATAAAATTAATAGCTGCTTCTCAATAACGCTTTGAAACTTTTGCAACTTATAACGAGGTCAGTAAAGTGGTGTTAAATAAAGCTTCCAGTGTTGACCCATGTCTTGTTTCCGAAATTGGGAAAATTGTTAGTGTCGGCAAAATAAAACTTAATATTGAGTTATAAAAAATTATGCAACTTATCAAATTTCTCTAAAATAAAAACTTAAAATTTGAATGATAAATGATTGCAGTAAATGATTGCATGATTATTTAATTATCGTCCAAAATGTTGTGGGCCGCTAGCAAGTAACATAACTGCCAAAAAATTAAGATTTGACAGCTGCTTGTAGATTAGAGTATCCATGGTATTGTCGCGTACTGTCTTTATCTTTATTGAATAAAAGGAATTATATTTATATTGTAAGTTACTAAATGTAGAGAGTTGAAAAATGAAAAGGTTTAATGTTCGAGTCGCGGGCAGTCGCGGGTCGTTATAGGTATGAGCACATCGCCCTATTAGACTATTCCAGTGGCCATTATAATAATTTCCGCGAAGTACGTCACACCTGCAAATAATCGGCGTGATCTAGCCTTCGCTACCACTCGCACCTCCACATTTATAATATAAAATACTTTATTCTACTCTGAGTTACAAGTTATAACTATTTCTTCTAATCTATAACAGATAAACCCGTTTAACATTTCGCATGCCATACCGATCTGACTATGATAGCTATTTAAATCTTTTAAATGGCTTGGCTAATAAATGAAAAATATGAAACATCGAACAAATGAAAAAGTTAATAGTTGTTTTGAAGCTATTAATAAGATTTTACATTTCTCTCTCTCTTACACGTCCCATCATTATCACGACACAGGAAATTACAATATACTTATGAGTCGTGCTATTTACAATTTTAAACGTTTCCATATTATAAATTTCATTTCAATTGAATGCCTCGTTGGTCGAGTGGTGGTTGCAAACACGATTACTGACCGATATATCCTGGGTTCGATATCCAGGTCGGATGCTATTGGATTTTTTAACTCAGATTTTCTTGTATAAATTTCTAGTAGTCGCTTGGAGTCTGGATCACTGCCCGGTGCACGTGCGAATGGTTCGCTACCTTTTCCATAATAGGATGTAAATAACTGGTGAAACATTGGAGTGTACTACACTCCTCTACCCACCCCTTTGAACATTACAAGCGTGATGTTACTGTTTAAAACGTACAAAGTAAATAAATGTTTTATAGATTCCTCTAAACAATAAACGGGACATTGTTTTAAAATTCGATGTAAAATTTTAAATGAAAAATACCTACCGACGAGAAAACCTTATAGACTATTTGCCGATCGCCGACAAGACCAATAGTAATCTAACGTTGGTTACGTACAGCCTCGCCGTACGTAACAACCCTAAGTGTGAAATATAAATTATCTTCTCTAAATAATTATTCAAGGCAGTACAGTTCTGCGATCAAATTATGGTTTTAAGGTTAGTTTTCCATCGTTACCTATAGAACACAGATAAACAGCAGCAAACAAACGGGAGGCTGGCTTCATGCAAGATGCGCCATGGAAGTGCAATCCGGTGTTGACTAGTTAATCTATTTGCATACTCTATTGGCAATACATCTAAACTAATTTTCCATTCATTAGGGTCCGTCGCATGTCGCCTCTGCCATTATTGACATGTTGTTTCTACTTTTTCTCCGGGTCGTGACACAGCCTTTGTTATGTTACGGATTTTATCATTACTACTGATGTAAAAGGAAGCGTCATTCAATGATTTCGGCCTAGCCACAATTATGACTAGATTTAAAGGCCGCCACGTGTTCTCTATGTCGCAATGAAGGTTGGACCAGAACCTGCATGTCCCAGAAGTCCGCTTGCATAATTGTTACAAACGATAATATTCCTAAGGGTAATTACGAATACAAATACCAGCATCGACACTGCAAATTTATTCACAAGTTAAGATTGTATCTGCCTTTAACAATTATACTATAATTATAATATACAGTAGATACGAGAATGACTAATTTGCTGAATTCTCTGTAATTTATCGAGAATACAATCAATGAAGTTAAATGACTTGTCATAAAAAATGTCGAGGTTATAATGATACGGGTATTACCAATCTGAGTAGCCAGCCGCCATGCCCGACAAAAACCACTATACGGAATATTCCGAGTAGAATGTATCATTTAAAGTTTCCGTTCGAAAGCTTTCCAACGCAAATGTACATACGAGTACAATTAAACTATATCAAATAGATTACGACATTGAGTAAGCACTAATTAGCCTAATGAAAATTGTGGCAAACGTGTTATGGAAGTTTACTAAAGGTCCGTGTATTAAAGCAATAAAAGCTCTACTTGTTTTGTTTATGACAAATGTTGAAAAGTCAAGTTTAACGTCCCCAAAAAGGAGCAGTACAAAGAAGCGTTGTCTGTTATTTATGCACCTTACTTACGTAATTGTACTTGCATCATCGTGCCACAAGGAACTGACGCATTAGAAATACATTGTCGGACAAGTTTTTAATCAACGCCCTATCTACTGTTGTTAAGCCCTTTGTACCCGAGGTTCTGTGACTATTTTCAGGTAATTATACGCTTGGCTGAACAAGCGCTTTTATTTTTATTTCGTCACAAAGTTGTGTTCGCTTGATCCTTTCAATCTATGGTTTGTCGGCCTCTCAAACAATGTCTGTCCATGTCATTTTGTACATATTTAAAGATTATTCAGTACGCATTTTAGAGGGCAAAAAGGTAGGCACAGGAGTATAGTAGATCTAGGAAGTTTTTCTAATCAGTGTTTAAAGTTCAGGACTGTTACATCTGATTTAGTAATTACACACATTCCCTCTCATAATTCTCTTTGCTTGTATATAGATGTTGCCATACATAAAACACCAAGGTATACATTCTCATAAACAGAGGTTTAAGCGGCAGTTACCCTTCGTCCGTCTATAGCCGTTTTGCTGCCGTGACACATTTACCCATAATTCTACGTGAGAATAAATTACCATTCAATGTACTTCACTACCTAATAGGCTACCGTATAGCGGAGGTCTATAAACTTTAAACTACTCCAACACAGAAACGATTTGACAAACAGTCTCAGTACCTTCTAATATTAGGCAGACAAATTATAATTGAACATGGGAAATTTAAGTATTCGAATTTTGGACGAAACAAAGCCAGAAACTGTTCCAGCAGATAGTTAAAAAACGTCATTAAATAAACACGGTTAAAATTGAATGTGTTTACCTTACCTTATCAATATGAATATCATTATTGAGTTTTTCCAGAAATTTAAGAATTTTCAAGTATGAAGAAAAATTTTCAAGTAATGAATTTCCAAGTCAAGTCTCAGTCTATTATCATTAAATAAACTAATATAAATCGCGTATATTGCATTCTATTTATGTTCGATGTATCGTTTATCAATATCTTCGAACAAATTTGAAATATTTGAAAACTTAGCGTGCCTGTATAAATATCGTACAAAACTTTTGATAAAACCGCTCATTCCTTCCACTTAGCGGTATTACCTTAAACGCCTTGGTTATTTCCTGGTAAAGTGTGCCTTACGACCACGTTACACTAGTAGCAACATACGTACCGTAGATGTCATTGTCAAATATCCAAATAGACATTATTTAAACGTAATACGTAACTTCACCCTTATAATCCCCGAATGGGTAGGCAGAGGAGTGTAATACACTCCCACGTTGCACCAGTTACCAGATTATTTACACAAAAGACAAATTAATACGACTAAGAAAAAAATTTACTATTAAATGGCTCCTGAGTGTTTTAGCGTGAGTTAAGCTGGTACATTTTTAATGAGAATAAGAAGAGAATGTGAGACTAGTACTTTTGGACAGTGTGCAACATTATTGCTATCGATGGGAATTCATAAAGACATCGGATAATGTGCGAAAATAGTCTCACTACCCTGAAGAGAAGTATGCAAATCACCTGGTACATAATTTAATCACGTGTACAGATACTCATGAAACAATAATAATAGCTTAATAATTGAAACCCTGTTCGAGATTAAAGCCTCGTCTGTCTGAACATTGTAGTGCGTCCGTGTGCCGTTGTTATTTGTACTGGAGAGCGATGATACATAAAGTATACGCGCTTCAAACATATGTACCTACACCCAATATGTACTTGGTGTATTTTTTTATGACTGGCATGTTTATTTGATTGAATTCATGATAAAAACATCTCACTAGTACGGCTACATATCTACAATCAAATCTACTCACTAGCCACTTTTTACAATATAAGTGATGCTAAAAACTCTTACATTTATACCTATTAATGTACGTACACAAGTACGTACCTACTTATGTATTCAGTGAATGCGTCCAGAATTACTTTCATTTAATGATACTTCGATTTTAATTTCGACAAATGCGCTGAATCCAGAAACACGAAAACGAATTACGTAAGCACTTTAAAGAGTAAAAATAAACATTTCGCGGAGACAAGGAAGTAGCGTGTATTCAGTAGTTTATAAATTCATTTGTACGACTCAGAACGTACCGATGGAGCCAGATTGAACCACGTTGTGACGTGAGCCGTGGGTACAGTTTTTTTGGTGCGCTTTTTGTCACCCTGAGGCCTGAACGACCGCTCCGAGCCAGGCCATTGCATGTTACAAAATACATAAGACAATTATTTCCTATATATCTTTGGCGATTCATTTAAAACGCTTGACTCAGAATGATTTATTATCTTTATTTCTTATTCATTAATATGTATTATATGTCATTTTTACACTATTTTTAATCTGTGACTTCTAACTATTAACGCTTGTACTAGGTTCCCTAGATATAAATGTTTTTCTTACATTGTTTTAAATTTACTTAAAAATCTGAAAAGTAAATACTTGTTTTTGTTTGAAGTAAAAACAGACAATAATATTTTTAACTGTGTGTATATACTATACATGTATATATAGGGCTACTACCTAGATTTTTTTCCGTTATATAACTAAACTTCAAGATGTAACTTTTATTTCAAATCAATAATGTTACTGTCAAATGCTATTTTTATATAAAAATAGTTAATCATAAAGTAAAATCAATCAATGTCACGCCTTCGTATATATGAAGTACAAAGACGTCACACTGTACATGTAATGCAATAATTAAGTAAGAAATATTCCCTATTAAAAGTAAGTAAAACGACACATTTTTGTCAATATAAACGAAAAAAATGCACTCACGCAATAGTCCTAATTTGATAGTAAATTATATCTAGGAAACAATATTTTAACTACGATAGTTCAGTAACGGCTCTTTAGTGACAAACAACACACACTGTGTGTTGAATTCACAATACAATCACACGTTCTCGTACTATCCGACGTACCAGACGAGCTTAATGCTAAACGTATACGCGGTATTCATCGCACGCAACCAGAACGCAAGCGAAATATTCATTTGCCTACTATTAACACGGTGTGATTTCCGAAGCGGTTAGTAATGAGCGCTTGAATGAAATTTTAAACAGTTCTCTCGCCGCTTTATAGCCGATTATTAAAAATAAATGATTGACGTTTCCTCATAACTTAAACAAAAGGATCTCGAATCTATATTAAGCGATAAAAATTAGTCATACGAAACGTGTTGTTCTATAGAGTTTAATGAACGTCTGTGCGATGCGGAAATGGTTGATGAACACAGATTACAAAAAATCTATATACATTTCGTTCTTTTAAATCGGATAATGATATTATAATATACAGCACAGTAAAATATACCATATTAAATACACTTAGCCAACTAAAACAAAAAACAATGAATACTTTCTACAATAACTTTATACCTTTTTACTCGTATGTTACACACGACTTTATTTATCGCGTCATTGTAAGATGTAGAAAGATTTTTTAATAAATAAATGAATATTTAAATTGTTTTGTTGAATATTGAATTTAAAATTTCAACACTAACCATCAAAAAATCTACAACTCTGCCTCACGCGTGTCCAAGATGAACGATGATTGTAGATTAAATTTTTAGATTATTTGACAAAAGACTATTAGAATTTGTGTGTTAAAATTAGCCTTCCTCTCTATAAAAAGACATCAAAAACTGGCTAATCCGACTTAAATACTTGCTAAATCTGAAATAACAATGTTATCACAACACCAAACTGATCTTTAAACCAAACATGTCTGATCTCATAGCTAACAATATAGATTTATTAATTTATGTACATAAGTAATGCAATGTTTTTTGTTGGCGTTGTACAGAGTATATTGTATATATTATACATATATACAGGGCGTCCCGTAATGAAAGAATAATCCTAGAATGCCAAATAGTACAGCTATCGGGCGCTCAAAAAAAAATACCCCCAAAAAAATTCCACTCGGTACCCAAAAAAAGGTTTTTAAAAAACACGAAGATATACATACGGTTTATATCGGAGTTGGTATACAATTAGAACACTTGTTTTTTTTTTATTTTTTTTTTCAAGCCTTTACAATTCCACTGTAGGAATACGGGTCTCCTCTCATATTGAGAGGGTTAAGGCCGTCAAAATCGATTCGACACAGCCCGTGTATTGGTTTCCTATGATTCATAATTGCGTATTTTGTCCAGAACAAATGAACTATCTATCTATCTGTCACTGCATTAGAATACTTGCTATAAAATAAAAATTGATTGATCGTCATCAACCTTTATAAGTCCACTACTGGATGATTTCCAACCCGCATGCCCAGCGTGGAGATTACGGGCATAAACCCCGTTTTGGGGTAGGCTTATATCCAGCAGTAGACTGAGATAGGCCGATGATGACTGGGCATAGATCTCCTGAGGATTTTTTTCCCATAATTCCGCTGTGTCGGGAATAACAGAGCACGGTTTCTAGCACCGCCCACGCTGTTGCGGCCAGATATTTAGCCGAATCTTAATAGACTGCACTGTGGTAATCAGCCAGCGACGTTTTAGTCACCTCTTATCCGATCCCGAGCCCGATCTCGACATGAGGCAGCGGGATGTATACTTTATCTGCCTCTACACAGATAAAAAATTTCAAACGTTTTAAAAATACATATGATGGGAAAGTAAGACGTATAGGTGCATTCCTCACGATGTTTTCGTTCATTGTTAAAGCACGTGACTTGATTTTAAAACTCACATGACTTCGCACAGTCCAAAATGTATGCATGGATTTCAACCTAATCTTACAAATTCGAATTAAAAGCCAAAATACATATTTGCTTTTTCATTACAAACAACATGTGACTATCTTGGCATTCAAAGGGTCCATGTAATATACAACGAGATTGGTTACGGATATGCACGGGTTAAACGATAACTTTACCCCAGACACAATAGAGGTCAAGACTCAAGTCCACAAATACTGTGGCGTACCTTGAACCAGCTTGTGGTAAACTTAACGTACTGCAATTCAATAAATCAATCGGCCATCCATCAATGATAACATGACGAAATGTCATTATAATCATAGCGTTTTCCTCTGTAATGAGTTTTTACCGCCCGCCGCCCTCCTCCCATAACCACCGCGCTTAATATTCCGAACATTTACCTTCCAACATTTATGAGTTTTATGGAAAATACCAATCCATCGTAGTAATTGTTGTGTGAATTGATTTTTAACTAACAACCGACATCGACGGGGCAGGTAGGTGAGACTAGTACGTGTCACGCAGGCATCGCGAAATAGACATTATATTCATGTTTCACTTTTCAATTATTTAAAGAGCTTCATACTCACATTGTCATTAAATGAAATAATGTATACTTTTTTCACGTCAAAGTTTCCATGATATATTCGACAAAAACTCTCGATATGTGTTTTGCGAGTAACGCTGATTTTAGGAACGAAGTTGTCAGAGAATCATATGGTGTAAAAGATGTAGTGGTCAAGGTCAACAAAGGGATGCTTAGCTGGCTTGGTCATGTAAAATAATTGAATAACAAGAGACTTAAGACGAGTGTAAGTGGTAAAGTCGGGAAACAGATGTTGGCGTTCGTACTTTAAATAAGTCGCAGACATAATTAAAGAAGACCAGGCCAAAGGTTAATAGACGACAATTTATTTACATTCACTTTAATCAATATAGAAAATGCAAAAGAAGTTTGCCAGGACTATAGCAGATGGAAACCCTGAGTATGCCTACATCTATGGGAAATAGGCGTCACGGTATGTATGCATGCATATAAATGTAAAAGCACTCTATGGCAGTAATAACATCAATGTCCAGTGTAGCAACCCAGCTTGCATGTTTGTTTTTCTTTATATCATGTAACATTCAATACAGTTTAAACATGGCGGGCTAAGTAAAAATGTATCATGCTGACTGAAAATATAAACAGTCGACGAACAGTAACTAAACATGAAAACAAATGATATACAAAATAATAGAGCACTAAATTCGCATATGCTATTAAAGAATTCTTTCAAATATAATTGAGGCCGAGCCGTCCCCAATCTAAGCGTTTTCCTCTATTGTCACAAGATATTAGCATATTCGTCACTACACCCGAAGCAAGGGCGAACACCTCCGACGTTTACATAAAACATTATATACTTATATAACAGTGTACGCACATAGCATTTAGCACACGTGTATTGCTTGGAACAATTATTTAACAGTTGCATTTGTCACGCTTACACTAGTTTCATAATCATATTCAAGTTTTTAACTCAAAAGCAAGACGCAAGTACCTATATATTCAGTCCTTATAGTATCAACTGTAATTCCTTATACAAGTATATCTGAGTAATAGAAGTGAAATATATTATAAAAATTAGGGGCCGGTCGATCAGTGTAATTAAAAATGACCGTATAAGTCTCCAAGAAAGTTGAATGATTTCTAATAATGATTCCGAGACATGCTACTTAAATAATTTTCTTCTAACTGAACCCGACTTAATAGCCAATCACGCACACCAACCAGCAATAACCTTACACAGGTATTAATATGGTTCCAATATTGGGTCAAGAAAAAACCACTCCAAGAAGGAAACTATTGTACTGCTACCAAAAATCCCATTTATATTTCATTTGTAATCATCATCATCATCAACCTATCTCAGTCCACTGCTGGACATAGGCCTCCCCAAGAAGCATTTATACCCGTAATCTCCACGCTGGGCATGCGGGTTGGAGATCGCAGGGCATAGCTTATCGCCGCGCCGACGCTGCTGCCCGTCGGCCACAGGGCATTTAACCGTGCCTCGTCTGTTATAGCAGGGTGCACCATATGCAGATGAGGTTGGCGTGGGCCCCTGAGATAGTGGTTGCAATCCCTTACACCCCTCATTTATAATACTTTTACTAAAATAAAACTTATCAAATCATCTGTAGATCATTTTTCCCTATACCAGCACTGCTTAATTACTTTATAACAGAGTCGAAGAATTGCTGTGGGTAATTATCCTTTGAAATAAACAGTAATAATAATAAGAAAGAGAATGATTGGTAAAATTTAGATAGCACTTCCAAAAATAAAATTCAAGGAAAATTCTGTTCTATCCTAAACGACATAGTTCTTGCGGATGTTCCTTGTGAAGAGTGTTATAGATAGATCAAAGGGGTATATTTATAACATAACATAATATCACGCCAGTAATTCTCCAAAGATGTAGACAAAGAGTGCAGAACTCATGGATTAATATCATGTTTATTAAAACACCTTCGCAAATAATGTGTTACTTATTTAAGAACTATTTTGTTTACCATAAAAATGGTTATAGTGGGTTAACGTTAAAAGCTAGACATATGCTGTCGCGGACTTTTATTTAGAACTTTTAG
>DWMG01001970.1:0-14057 GCA_018244855.1 Elbella merops | reverse complement strand
TAAAAATTGTCATGAAAAATATAATTTATTAGATTTAAGTAAAGAATTTGGAGAACAAGAATAATGTTAAAACCATCTGAAAAAATGTTAGCAAAATTAGCAGAAAATGATGAACCAATTGATTATTCAATTGATAGTATTCCATTAGATTTTGCTAATAAATCACAGTACAGCGACCCTTACTTAGAACAATTATTTACAGAAGACCGTGCAAGAACATTATATATTTATAAAATTAATAATCTTGTTAAGACAAAACAAAAACCAACCCTAAACTACTCTCAAAATAGCGTTAAAATAGGTTTTATTGACAAAGATGAATATATTAAAATAACTGGTTATGAAATTAGTGACTTTAATTTTAAATTACAAATTCAACAAAACACCACAGTCCAAGATAATAGTACAAGTTATGTTATGATTGATGAAAAAGATATTTTAATAAATGATATTTCAAAACAAGACAAAGAATTTTTAGAATCCTATGACTTAAAAATAGTATCTATTAATGAACCAATTACCGAAGATAACAAAAATGAATGTTATATCATTGAAGAATATAAACGCCCTTATTCGCCCAATGCCAAAAAGTAAGTAAAGAAAAAACTTTGCCAAACTTTTAAGGGAGTGCATTTTATATGGCAAGAAAAGGGCAAAAATTTAAAACATATACGGCAGAATTTCGGAAAAATATAGTCAAATAAATTGAACAAACATCGTTTACTTATGTTGCACAAAAATATAAAGTAAATATAAAAACAATTGATTTGCGACAAATAAATTTTAAAAAAGAAATTTTAAATACACGAAAAAATTCAAAAAAAAAACATTTGGGGAAAAAGATTTAAACTATTATAAATTTAGGTGTGAATTATTAAAAAAGATCCATGACTTTTACAATTAAATAAACGAAAAATTATATCTTTTATAAAAGAAAATATGGTTAAATATTCATTAAAATTATTGCTTGATGTAACGGGGTTAAAGATAAATTATTGAGATAAATATAAAAATTATTCAAGTAATAGTAAGGATAATGAATCATTAAAGAATATTGTAAAAGTCTATGAAGAAAATTTAAAACAATTTGGATATCGTCGAATAACTAAATATTTAAAAGAATATTATGGAATTATTTATAATAATGCTAAGAAAGTATTACGAATTATGAATTAAAATAATATCCAAGCTGAATATGTAAAAAATGCGTAGCAAAATATTAAGAAAACAAACAAAAAATAAAAATATAATTAAATATCCTGATTTAGTAAATAGTAAATTTAACAGTATTAAAGAAAAATTTAAATTTTTATTTACTGATATAACTTATTTAATTCGAAATGGTAAAAAACATTATCAATCAACAATAATTGATGGATATACAAAAGAAATTGTTGATGTACAGTGATCAAAATATAATTACAATAAAATTGTTATGAACAATTTAGATGCTGCAATTAATAAAATTAAAGAAATAAAAAAAGATCTTAATGGCATAATAATTTATTCAGATCGCGGTTTTCAATATACATCAAATATATATTAATAACAAATATATATCTAATGGAATTAGAATTTCTATGGGTAAAAATTATCATTGTGCTGATAATATTGTTATTGAAAGTTTTCACTCTTTATTAAAAAGCAACAATTAATAATAATATTTATTTATCGCATGATGAATATATTAATGATGTTAAAAAATGAAATAAATGATATTAAAGTCGTAAATAAAAAGATATAATAAATAAAAGTTTATAAACCTTTTTATTAATAATTACTAAATAGGGTTCAGTATAGTTTTTTTAAATCTTTTTTCCCAAATGTTTTTTTTGAATCTTTTCGTGTATTTAAAATTCCCTTTTTAAAATTTATTTGTCATGAATCAATTGTTTTTATATTTACTTTATATTTTTGTGCAAAATAAGTAAGCGATGTTTGTTCAATTTCTTTGACTATATTTTTCCGAAATTCTGCCGTATATGTTTTAAATTTTTGCCCTTTTCTTGCCATATAAAATGCACTCCCTTAAAAGTTTGGCAAAGTTTTTTCTTTACTTACTTTTTGGGGCGCAGTCTTATCAAAACCTTTTAAATGAAATAAATCTAGTTCAATTTTAGCAATTAACTCATCAATACAATTTTTGATATTTATATTTCTTGCAATTATTGGTTTTCAAATTTGGTTTTGGTGGCGGGATTTTGTGATATAGAAGTATTTATCTAATAAAATAGTAAATTTATCGTTAACAAATTACATTGATAAAACTTCTTGATATTTGTTACTATTATCGATTAAATTAGCCATTTATTTTGGGGTTAAAATTTTACGTAATTTTATGGGGCCTCTTGTATTGGTGTCAAAAAGATTAGTAAATTATATTCCTTCTAATTAAATTTCTTTATTATTTAAAATAAATTTTTTAAATTTACTTTGGTGTGGCACAATATCGGCTTCAATTTCAATGTTTTTTGGTAAAGCAGCTGCAAAGAAAAAGTAATTCTCAGAACGCTTCATTTCAATTCGCAATAATAAATATGTGATATTAATTCCGTTTGCAATACTATTTGGTGTTTTTTGGTATTTTGATTTACTATTAGAAATAGGAGCTAAAAAAATTAAGTCAATAAAAAGACAAAAAAATTAATGTTTTTAAAAAAAACCATTGTTTTACGAACCGTAATAATACCTAATGAAAAGGTATTATTTTTTATTGTGTCATTAATAACTTTATTATCATTTTTTTCTTCTAAGATACTAACGCGAATTAAACTTTGTTGTAATAAGTTGTTTTTTTGGGATTTTTACTGAAACTAGTGAAATTGGTTTCTAGGATAATCTTAAAATTATTACTTATTTCATCTAAAATAATTTCATCTTTTCAAAGAACAGCAATTGCAATTTGGTAATATTCATTATAATCTAATCGATCAAGAAAAAGACTAATATTAATAGCACCATCTTTAATCAACATATAAAAATAATTGTTTTATTATTAACAGAGGTAAGGGTAAATATATTAAATAAAATGTAAGTGTAGGATCATTATTAATTAGCAATAAAAGTAATAATAATACCAATAAATAAAGCAGTAGTAAAAATTAATATTAATGAAATGAAAATAACATTAACAATGATTGATTTATGTCAAAAATTAGTATTTTTTCGATAATGATTTTGTATATGTTCTTTGTGAAGTGATTTAATTTTATTAACCGCTGTTTCCGATAACGCTGCGCTAGTCATTTGTTATTTCACATCGCTTTCTAAAGGTAATATTGTTTTAGGTAAATTATAATTTAAAAAAAATAAGATTACAATTAAGTACTAAAAATAAATAGACTTTTTTATTTGAACTTAGTATATAATAATTATGTATTGTTTTATAATTTAGAAGATAAAAACACTTAAGGAGTAAAAAAATAAATGAATAGTTTATTATTAACAAGCGTACCATTAAATCCAAAATGAATTACGCCAAGTAATACACCGCATAATATTTTGACAACATATGGAGGATGAATTCATATGTATGCTGTTTTTATTACAATAGGAATAATTTGTTCTGTTTTAGCCTGTTTTATTCGACTAAAATTAAAAAAGGTTCCAATTGAACCGTTAATTTGATCAATTTTTGTTATTATTCCATTTTCGTTATTTGGGGCAAGTTTTTTTGGAAAATTTAATATCGATGTTAATCATCCTTGAATTTTAGAACCAGGTGATGTTCCGTTTTGGTCTTTATTTGCATTTTGAAAGGCCGGGATGAGTATTCATGGCGGTGTTTTGTTCGGAACAATTACTGGCTTAATTTTTTTTGGCATTGTTGGCCGAAAAGCAAAAGTTTCACTTTGAGTTTATACTGATTGTATTATTCCAAACATTTTATTAGGACAAGTATTGGGTCGTTGAGGTAATTTTTTTAATCATGAATTATTAGGAAGTGTTACTTCATATGATTCATTACGTTGATTACCATCTTTTATTCGGGATAATTTATGGCAGTGAAATAGTTTATCACCAGAAACAAATAACCTTGGTGAAATTGTATTTCGCCAATCGATTTTTTTATATGAATCATTCTTTAATTTTTTAGCATGATTATTTATTATTTTTTTTATTCCTGTTGTTGGACAATTATTTAGTAAAAAACCATGGAAAAAAGACCCCAAAGAATATCCTTTTGATTTAAAATATAATTTTATTCATTTTTTTAATCGAAAATATCTTAAACCTGATAAAATGACTTGAAAAGAAGTTTGGGATAAAACATATTTTAATTATGTGCCAAACCAAAAACAATTAGATGAAATAGCTAAAAGAAGCATGAAAATAGATAGTTCAAAAAAACAAACTGGTTTTACTAATATAATTAAAAAATGATGACATAATGATAGTGCTGCATTAACAAAATTAAATAATTCGGGGCGTTATGCAATCACGCGTAGCGGGGTGCAAACTGGTTTTTATTTCTTTTTATGAAATTTGATTCGTTTTATTTTAGAAACACAACGTGATGATGACACAAGTTTATTTATTAAAAATCACCGCACGCTAGATTATACGGTATTAATTTTAATTGCCCTAATTGGTTTAGGGTTAGCAATTTATGCGCAATGAGGAGCGCCGAAAAAATTTCGTAAAAATGGATTTATGTATGAAAAAGAATATGTTGATTTTCATAGTTTGCAAACATGAAAAATTGAAAAATATTTAAATAATAATATTATTATTGGCGAAGATAATTATGTTAATAAATTGCCAGTATTCATTAAGACAAAAGTTATGGAATTCTTAGGATATCAAGGTGAACCTTTTAAAAAATATTTTGAATTAAAATATGTTAAAACAAATAAACAAGAAGCAAGCAATCGCGAAGTTATTAATTATAGTTTTAAAATAGTTTCTTTACCAGGAACAAATAATAAATTTATCGATGAATTAGTTGTTAATCAAACCTTTAAATTTAATTTAAGTAAAATTTTACAACAAACAACATTAATCTTATCAAAACCTGATGATAATAATTATTTTACCCTAACGAAAAAACAATTGGGATTATTATTAAATGATATTATTCATACTACTGAAAAGGAGAATGAAATTAAAACTAGTTGGTATCAATTTTATTCTTATATTAATGAACAAAAAACAACAATTTTTGATATTGATTTTAATAATTTAATTGCTTTTGATGAATTAAAAATTAATTCAAAAGCAAAAAAAATTGAAATATCAAAATTTCAATTTAAAGAAAATCAATTTTATTACTTTAATAAAAAAATTGCTTTTAAATTAAAATGAGAATAATTAACTGTTAATAGTGACAATAAGAATAGAAAGAGAGGAAAAATTATGTTAACAAACGATATTGAAAAAGATTTATAACATTATATTGATGAACACATCAAAATGCAATTATTTTGCCATAATTTAATTTCGGCCGCTAATAAGTTAGAGTTTCCCGGCTTTAGCCATTATTTCTAAGTTCAAGCACAAGATGAAGTTTTATATCAACGTCTAATTATGAATTTTGTTTTAGACTGCGATGGATATTATCAAATTAAAAATATTGCTGAATAATATAAATATATTAAAAATATTATTGAATTAACGGAAACACATCAAACAAAATGAGCATATTTTGCTGAATTAACAAATAAATTAGCACAGTGCGCTAATACAGTTGGTGATTTAGTTACTTATAAGTTTTATGATTGTTTTATTATTGACTTTTATGAAGAATTAGCTGAAGTAAAAGATATTATTGAATGAATTAAAATGTCAAATAATAGTTATTATAAAATTGATCGAAAAAATGGGAGAAAAAGAAAAACCAGATACTTTAACAATTATTGGCCATTTTAGTCCCCATGCATAAAAAAATGTTTTTTCTTAAAAAGAAAAAAAATTTTTTCATTTATAAATTGTAATGCAAATGCAGAAAAAATATTAAATAAGTAATAATATATATTTAATATTTATGTATAATAAAATTATTTAAATCCAAATGAAAGGAGTTTGGTTATTAATAATTAAATTATAAAAATAAGTTTTATTTTTTTATTAACAATTTAATATTAAACAACCGTAGTGTGGTTTCTAAAAATAATAAATAAAAAAAGAAAAAACACAAATAGAATGAAAAAAATTTAAGTTTATTAACTGCCACAAGTTTTGTTATTATGATGCCATAACTTGTTGCCATAAGTTTTTATTAAAAAGAAGATAAATTATCAACAAGTAATTTTGAAAATGAATTTTTTTCAAGATTTTCAGGCGGTTATTGAAAATTTTGAAAGTAATAATGTTGAAGTATCAACATTAAAAAATATACAAGATTCAAAGCATATTCTTATCTTTATGATGATAATCAAAAAGTTCCTTTTGCAACATATACGACCGAGGTGGAACTTTATTTTGTTAATTTAATGAATAAATTTATAAAAGCATATGGTTTAAAAACTTTAAATAATATAGTGAAAAAAAATTCTGTTGTTGATGCCCCGAAATATGAAAACTATTTTATGTATTCTGATTTATGACCAGAATGATTATTCACATTAAATAAAAAATTAAATGTAATTAGAACACAAATGTGTGGTATGTGGGGTGTACTTATAATCATTTTGTTAAAACAAATAATGATATTTTATATTATCCCGCAATAGCATTTGATATGTTTGACCTTATTAATGCTGTGTTGATTTGTGTTTTATCTAAAGACCAAAATTATGTTTCAACTAATAGTAAAAATAATCTTCATATAAATAGCACACGAATTTGTGCATGCCCTTGAAACATATTTTTCGTTTAAAAAGGAATACCGAAATTTATTAAAAGATGGAATAAGTTTAAGCGAGTTTTTTTAAATAAAGATATGTATTATAATATTTTACCAAGTAATTATTTAATTACATATTTAGCAAAAGCAAAGGATAAAGAATGCGAATCTTGAGAAAATAAAAAAGATCTTGCTTATTAAATTATCAATTCAAAGCGCGCTAGATACAAATATGATGATGTAAAATAACCTAATGTTACTAAGTTGATTAGTAAATTTTTTATTTGAAAATTTATTTAGTATAGCAGAATATCGCTACGGATCAAAAAACAATGCGGAATTATTTGCCGAATCTTTTGATTATTTAATTTTAGCAACACAATAAGAAAAGCAAACAGATAATTGAAAAATATTAAATGATTTTTTAATAAAATTAAAAAGAAATATGACGTTGAAATTAATTAAAATCAGATTAAAAGTTAATAAAAAAATATTAAAATATAGGGTTGAAACGAAAAATATTCGTATATAAAATTGAAATATTTTGCGAAAATTTTTATAAAAAAGAGTATAATGATATGTGGCAATGATTTCATCGCCAGTATTCTACTTATATATTTAAAATTAATACTTCTTACTTAATATTTTTAAGTAAAGGAAAGATAATTATGCAAACACACACATGAGTAATTATCCTTATTGCTGTTGCGATAGGTTCTTACTTTCTTGGATATTTATTTGAAAAATATTTAAGATTTAAATTAATCAAAAAAACAAAATTAAAAATTAAACAAGCAGAAGATAAAGCAAAAAAAATTATTAATGCCGCTAAAGCGGATGGACGCGTTGAAGCAGCACAAATTAGGCAAGAAATGAAAGATGAATTAACTCGCAAACGTGAAGAATTTTTAGCAACCGAAAAATTTTTAGTAAATAGAGAAGGTTTAATTGTTGAGAGAGAAGAAGTATTAAATGGCAAAGAGCAAGAAGTGTTTCGTAAGAAAGAAGAATTGCAAGGAAAGATTAACTATTATCAAGAAATGGTAGAACGAAATCTTTATCAACTTGAAAAAGTCACCGGATATTCACTTGAAGAAGCAAAAGATATTCTTTTTAAAGAAATAAGTGATCGGTATCAAAAGGAAATTGGTGAATTTTTACGAAATGCTGAAAATACTGCAAAAATTAATGCCAAACAAACGGCCATTAACATTATTACTACCGCAATTGAACGTTATGCGGCAAAAGTTGTGGCAGAAAAAACAACAACTTCAATTTATTTAGAAGATGATAATATGAAAGGACGAATTATTGGGAAAGATGGGCGTAATATTCGTACATTTGAAATAGCAGCCGGGGTTGATTTAATTATTGATGATACACCTAATGTTGTACAAATTTCATCTTTTAACCCAATTCGTCGAGAAATTGCAAAAAAAACTTTAGAAAAATTATTACTTGATGGTAGAATTCAACCAATGCGAATTGAAGAAACAATCAAATTAGAACAAGAAGAAATCGAAATGACAATTCTTGAAGCAGGAAAAGAAATTGCGACCGAATTAGCAATTGATAATTTAAATATTGAATTAATTCGCCACTTAGGAATTTTAAAATATCGAACTAGTTATGGTCAAAATGTCTTATTACATTCTGTCGAAGTAGCAAAATTAACAGCAATAATGGCGAGTGAACTAGGGTTAGACCCCGCAATTGCAATGCGTGCTGGATTATTACATGATATTGGAAAAGCGGTTGATTTTGAAAATGAAGGAAGTCATGTTACTTTAGGTATTCAAATTGCAACAAAATGTAATGAACATCCAATTATTATTAATGCAATCGCTTCGCATCATAGCGAAGTGCCAGTAACTAATCCTTATTCTGTTTTAGTATCAGTAGCTGATACGCTGTCAGCCGCTCGCCCGGGTAGTCGCAATAATACTGTTGAAAATTATATTGCCCGAATGAATGATCTAGAAAAAATTTGCCAAACAGTCTACGGCGTCCAATCGGCTTATGTTTTACAAGCGGGACGACAAATTCGAGTTATTGTTAATCCAATTATTAATGATGCTCGTACTCATAAAATTGCGCTTGATATTAAGGAAAAAATTAAACAAGCAAAAGCAATTCCTGGTGATATTGTTGTTACAGTTATCCGCGAATTACGAGTTACGGAAACTGTTGTTTAAAGAATAAAATTTTTATTCTTTTTTATGTTAATTTTAGTATAATTAATTAATAAGAGTGTATTTGTTATAAAAATTAAAGGAGAAAAATATGATTGGAGATTTTTTAGCGAATCGATTGAAAAAAACAATTGAAAAAAATATGAAAAAATCAACTTTAATGACTGATGCCATTACTGAAACAATGCGCGAAATTCGATTAGCATTATTAGAAGCTGATGTTAATAATGAAGTAGTTAAAGATTTTATTCAAGATGTTGAAGCAAAAGCGCGGGGCGAATATATTATTGATGGATTAAATGCATCACAAATGATGGTTAAAATTGTGCACAAAGAATTAGTTAATATATTTGGAAAAACAGTTAAAGAATTATCATTTACTTCAAAACCAACAATTGTAATGATGGTTGGTTTACAAGGAAGTGGTAAAACAACCACAACAGGAAAAATCGCTAAGTTAGTTGAAAATAAATATCACAAAAAACCATTATTAGTTGCTTGTGATATTTATCGACCAGCAGCGATTGAACAATTAAAAACAATTGGGAAAAATTTAAATATTGAAGTTTTTGAACGTGGAATGCAAAATCCTGCAACAACTGCGCAACAAGCAATTACTTATGCAAAAGATAATAAAAATGATGTTATTTTAATTGATACAGCTGGACGTTTACATATTGATGCTGATTTAATGCAAGAATTAAAAGAAATTAAAAATAATATTACCCCAAATGAAATTCTTATAGTTGTTGATGGGATTACGGGGCAAGACATTATTAATGTTGCCACTGAATTTAATCAGTTATTAAAATTAACGGGAGTAGTTGTTACAAAACTAGATGGTGATGCTCGTGGTGGGGCCGCTTTGTCAATTACACATTTAACAAAATTACCGATTACTTTTATCGGAACTGGAGAAGGAATGAGTAATTTACAAATCTTTTATCCTGATCGAATGGCTGATCGAATTTTAGGAATGGGAGACGTTCAAACCTTAGTTGAAAAAGCGAAAGATGTATTAGATGAACGTGATATCAAAAAAACAATGAATCGAATAATGATGGGACAGTTTGATTTGCAAGATTTATTAAACCAAATGCGTCAAATTTCAAAAATGGGTAAAATGGGTGGAATTATGAAATTATTACCTGGAATGCCAAAATTAAGTGATGAAAAAATTGCTGATGCTGAACAAAAATTAAAAGTAACCGAAGTATTATTATCATCAATGACAGCGAAAGAACGTCGTGAACCGCGATTATTAAAACATTTATCACGAAAAAATCGGATTTTAAAAGGCTCAGGACGAACTGAAAAAGAATATAATGAGTTAATTAATCAATTTGAAAAAACAAAAAAACAAGTTGATGAAATTGCTCGTCAAATTAAATCAGGGCGTATGCCAAATATTCCCGGGATAGGTGGTCTAAACGGAATGGATTTTAATTAATCTATTTAAGAAAACTGTTTAAAGAACAGTTTTTATTCTGTGATACAAAATAGTGTTGTTTTAACAAAATTATTTCTAAATAATAAAATTACTGCTCAAGATTGAACATTATAAATTATTAAAAGTTTTATAAAATGAAAATTGTAAATGCAAGTCAATTAGAAAAAATTAGTCATATAAATAAAAGTGGGGTAGTTTATAAATTTTAATAAATTGGCTTATTATTTAAATTAATTAATTTATAACTTTTGTATATTTACCCCACTTTTATTTATATGACCCAACTTTTTATAATTTAGTTTTACAGTATATACTAACACAACTGCCGCCGAAATAACGCGACACCGTTTCAATACCAACGCCACATTCAGCAGCAATTGTTTTAATTGAAATTTTTTTATTTTTTATTAAAACCAATCTTTTTTAATAATGGGACTAAATAATAAAAATAGTACACAATAAAGCAGTATTATTGCAATAATAAAAATAAAGAAATAAGGAAAATATCATCTTTTAATATATAAAAATTAAAATAATAGCCCGGCTATAATTCCGGTCATAAGAAAAATTGGATTATAAAACCACAGGATTTTCTTAATTTTTTTTGTAAAAGGCCCTTTTATTTTGTCAATGAAAAACTATTTATGTTAACCATTCATTATGTATCATAATTATATGCCAATTTAATAAAAATAGTTTTAATAATTTTATTAATTGAAAATATTTTAACTATTCATTAAAATTTAATAATTTTGCAAATAATGCCCAACATTCATCGCGGGCAATTTTATTTCGACTTGATGTTTTAATAAAATAATCACTATCATTAAAATTTAATTTAGCTTTAATAATCTTTTCGTGCTTTTTAATATCATTCTTTTTGACCTTATCAAGTTTTGTTCCAATTAAAACGGTCAAAATGTTAAAATGCTTTAAATATTGATACATTTCATAATCATCTTGAGTTGGTGGATGACGTAAATCTACCAACAAACAGACAAATTTTAAATTTTGGCGTTGAATTAAATATTCTTCCATCATTTTCGCAAAATCCATCTTATATTGGTTGCCAACTTTTGCAAACCCATATCCGGGTGCATCAACAATTCGAAATTGATTATTATTAATTGCAAAAAAATTTAACATACGGGTTTTCCCGGGAATTTGCGAAACTTTTGCTAATTGATGATGATTTGTCAACATATTTAAAAAACTTGATTTACCAACATTACTTTTCCCTAAAAAAGCAATTTCTAATAAATCATCATTAATTCAATCTGCTTTATTAACTGCTGATGTAACATAACTTGCATTTTTTAACTTAAACATTATTTTTTCTCCATCTGACGATTAATTTCATACATTAAAATTGTTCCTGCCTGAGCAACATTTAATGACTCAAGTTTTGAATTAATTTTAATTTGGACATTATAATCACCAATTTCTTGTAATGCGGCTGAAAGTCCGTGCCCCTCATTACCCAATGCCAAAATATATCGATAATTTTGTTTAAACTGACAATTTTGTAAATAAACACTTTTTTTATTTAAACCTGTCGTAATAATTTTATATTGGTTTAATTGGAAGTTTTTAATTTCATTTAAACCAATCTCTTTAATTGCAACTTTAAAAATCGCGCCCTGACTAGCACGCAAGACTTTATAATTAAAAACATCAACAGTATGATTACACAAAATAATATTTGTAAAACCAAAACCAAGGCCAGTTCTGATTAACGTTCCTACATTACCCGGATCTTGAGTGTTTTCTAATAAAAGAATATTTTGATTAAATTGAAAATTATTTTGTTCCTTAATCTTAGTTAAATTAATCACACCGATAATATTTTGACTATTTTTGCTTTGACTCAACTTAGTTAAAATTAATTCCGGAACTATTGTTAATAAAATATTATTAAAATTCTTTAGTTTTGGTTGATTTGCTTTTGTTGTTAAAATTTCAACAACAATATTTTGTTGTAATGCTTCATCAATAATGTTTCATCCTTCAATTAAGGATAAATTAAATTCTTTTCGGTATTTTTTTTCTTTTAATTTTGCCAATAATTTAATATGTTCATTTTGCGTTGAATTAATTTCTCGATAATTCATAATATGGAATGCTTTCTTAATTGACATACATAAAACCAATAAGGTATTTTTTGGTTTTTGGGTCATTTCATTTTTCTTTTGTCTTTGCTGTTTCGCACATTACAACAGCCATTGCTATGGGGGAGTTTTGGTGGGTCTTGCATTTTCCATAATTAAACAGCTAATCCAGACCCATTATTTTTATCATTAATTTCTTTATTATAATCTTCGTCATCCTTAACTCCAATTTGTTTTGCCATAATTTTAACCTTGTTTTTTTCATATCAACGCTGAAATTTTTGATATTTTTCAAAAGACCATTTTTTTTCAACCTAAGAAAATGCGGTCTTTCTCTTCATCTCAACTAGTTAAATAATAACGAAAATTTGTTTGTGCAGTTGGTCCTTGTTCCATAATTTTAAAATTTTGATTAATTGTTTCTTCCAATGTATCACACCTATAACCAATAAAAACATTACCAATTCAATGATGTTTATAAATTGGTTTTAATAGATTAATAGGTTCAGTAAATGTAAGGAGCATATGATCAATATTTGTCGTCTGATTTACTACGAAAAAGTCCATATTCAAATTTTTAATGTTTAATAACAACAGCATCTTTTTTAATTTTACAAACTAAATGCTTAAAAGCTGTTACAATATAATTAATTTCCCAATCAGTTAATGGTGATTTTAATTTTTGTTGTTTTAATTTTAAAATATGCTCTATTGATGGCATTCCTTCACCCCCCCTTAGTTAAAATTAACTACTAATTATGATTTTATCTTGGATATTTTGTTAAGCAAAGTAATAATTTGAAATGTATAATGTAAAAATAAAAGATAAAAAGTTAATAAAATTATAACAAATTAAAAATAAAAATCAATAATTACAAAAAATAACAAAATAAAAATATTATTTTTAATATTTATTTTCAAAATTATAAAATTAAACATAACAAAAAAATAGATTTTATTAATCATATACAAACATTAATTTAATTTGAAAAAATTTTTTAAAATGTTGTATTTATGTAAAATTTTCCAAACAAGGTCTAATTGTAGTATTTAATATATCCAAAATATATTTTAATCTACCACTAATATTAATTAATGGCTCATTTTGATCTAATCATCGCTTTATATCTCTATTTATCTTTCTACTAATGCTTTCTGACGAGGTTTACCAGCATCACAAAAATAGACTTTTATTTTGTAAATTGTACTATGAAGCGTAGCAGTTTATTTGCTATCATTATAACATCAATAAAATAAATGTTCAATATAATTTATTTTAAAAAAATTTAGTATTTTTGTCTTAAATTTATGAATTTTGGCACACTGAAAAATAAAATGATTAAGATTTTATAAGTAATTATATTAAAAATTAAACATTTGTAGAAAAACTTCTTTTGAAGATAGTCAATGTAAAGATTTTTTAAGTTTAGAGTTTATTATATTAGCAACTTCTTGATAATAATTTCTTGAATAAATACTTAAATCAATTCCTTTGGAAAATCAATGTCTAAAATCGCGGATTG
>DWMG01001969.1:0-14061 GCA_018244855.1 Elbella merops | reverse complement strand
CGGCAGTCACTTACCACCAGATGACCCGTTTGCTCGTTTGCCCCCTATTCGATAAAAAAAAAAAAAAAAATTTCTATTAAGATTTTCAGCGATTCGTTTTAAAAAAAAATATAGCTAATTGTAAAAAGATCTCCTATTATTTCTATGCAAACCATGTTGAAAATAAATAATAAAACTTAAATTATACGAAAGGTAATATATTTTATGTGTTACTGTACTTGGGGAGCGGGCGAAACGTGTATTTATGGCGGGAAGCAACGGTCAACTTGTGCTGATGAACCAATGGCGCGAAGGTACGGAGCATTTCCTGACGCCCCCACCTCACCATCGTAAAATAGATAAATAGGCAACATTTTTATTATTTTTTTATTGTATTTTGTTATTGTATTTTTTTTTATTTATCTATGTACACAATAATAAGAAAGATATGCATAATATTATTATATACACAAAATAGGTTGTACAAGATTGCTGTTGTTTTTAATAGTTTAACATTTAATTGTTTTATCATTTGAAATCGTTTAATTCATTGACTTTATTAAATTGACATAATTACGTAACATTGACATTGACTATGCTATCGAGTTGGAATATAAGTATCAAGTAATCATAGATACGAGTATAATAATAGTTTAAATAATAACAATGAATAAATGCTTACTGTGTACAATCAGCATCATACCGTGATCTATATTTATAACTTAAATATAGAATGTAATTCTTAATATCGTCACAGATGGCCACATTAAAGACAAGCATTTGATGCTATAGGTATTACAATATCCTTACATAGGTAATGTTTTCCATAATAATTTCGCGAGACAGAACTCGAGTCGCAGAAAAACTTTTATAAGAAAAAAAAACAAAAAAAACCTAAAAAAGTAACATCATGTCCGTAATACTCAAAAGGGGTAGGCAGGAAACGCTCCCACGTTTTACCAATTACGTTTACGTTCCACCATTGAATAGCAATAAAAATGAATGAATGAATGAATTGCCATACACCGGACACAGAATCAGACTCAAAGCCACCACTAAAAAATTAAAGTTAGAAAAATCCAAGAGAATCCGACCAGAGAATCGAGCCGGGCAGTCGCGCTTGCGGCCACTAGATCAACGAGGCAGTTAGTTTTTATTTACCGCCGAAAAAAACGTTTCATGCTGTTCAAATGGTTTAATTGCGAACGTTACATCCCGGCCGAATGATTAATGGCATTGTAAAAATAGCGAAGAATGTAATTGCTCGTTGATAGCGTGTACTAGCTACTATTTATAGAATTTTTCTTGCACGCTTTTTTATATCATTCTCGTCAATGTTATTATCATCATCATCATTACCAGCCTGTCTCAGTCTACCGCTGAATTTAGCGTCCATTTTATGCAAAAAATATTTTATGTAAAAAATAAAATATATAGGTATTTAGTAATAAAACTCATCGTTGAGACGGGGAGAGTATCTATATTAATAACATGATATATTTATCATTATTATTATGATATATCGTATTTATTTGTACTATGATACTCGTAGAAATCATTGTAATGTTTAATCTGTATTCTCTCATGTAGCCAGTTGTTTATCAAATGTTTATAAATTATAGTATCTTGGGATTTCTCTACACACGACCATCTGATCTCAAAGTAAACGTCAAGAGAGCTTAAAATGTGGTAACCAGGTGGCTGGTAAACCAGAAATATACGGGTTCGATGTGTGTTTTCTTACCGTGGAGAAGTGGGCCAAGCGGTGTAGCCTGCATGTATGTGTGTGAGAAAAGAAGACTATCTCTACCTCATGACAAAGTCTGTACAGAGAGAGCCTGTCTCATGACAAAGTTAGTGCCAACCACGCATTAATGTGCAAGCGACCTTACACTTGAAATTAGATAGCTTAAAATTACTAAAATTATTAAAACATTGATCTTTTTGAATATCATTATGCATGAACTGACTTCAATAATGATATGTCATCATCATCATTATCATTATCAGTCTATTCCCGTCCACTGCTGGACATAGGCCTCTCCGGTGGCACACCACTGAGCTCGATCTTCAGCTCTTCGCATCCAACCACTGCCAGCCACTTTGTGTATATCGTCACTCCATCTAGCTGGGGGCGTCCTACACTACGTTTGCCAAGTCAAAACTTATAATACCTAATTGCTAATTTCAAGCGGCAGCCTAATATGAAATAAGCATGAAGTACATGCTAAGAATTACAAGCTAATTTAACCAAACAGGCTCTCAAGGAGTGAAAACTTAGTGTGACATAGTAAGAAAAGGCGAGAGAGCAGTGTTCCAGGCGAGTTCTTCTCACGTAATCAGTTTATGAATGTTATGAGTTTCACGTGCAAGATATAGAGCGGCGTGCAGCGACTCTGGGTTATTTATGTTTTGTATCTTGGTGGAAGTAAATTACAAAAGTTTTCAAGAAAGCGTAAAATTATGGAAATTGAATAAACAGAACTCTTTATGACTGATATCATGTATATAATATAATATATCATATTGGTTATAATATATTATATTACGGCGAAAGTTCACAAAGAGGGATCGCTTTTAGGTCTAGAAGTAGTCGGGCTGTCGCGATAATGCATACATTTATAGAGTTGCTTAAGTTACGTTATGTGTTATGTGTTATTTGGATTATCGAAATAATGGATACTTTAATATTTATTGTCATACTTATATTAAACGTATTGTAAACAGCGGCCATCATTCAAGGTGCTATAAATCGGAATCATTATACAAGACGAATATACCAATTAAATCCATTCCCCTCTCTCGTCGTAGGAAGAGTTAGGAAACACGTTTTTTACAACATCATTATATACAATAAATTCTTCATAAACGAACATTCACGAAAATATTTTGGGATGTATGTGTGTATAATAAATAAACTAATAAATAAAATAAATAAGGACGATATATGCTCATAATTCAGACTGACTGAGAATTCACAGCTTTCCATCAGTCAGGATCGTGGCCAAACGCTAGCCTATCATATCATAAAAAAAAGAATTCCTGGGGTAAAATCCTGCTAATGTAGCATTAAACAATTAATTAATGAGACCACCAATGGAATCGAAAAAAAATTTCCCGTTAGCACTGTCTGATCTGTGTGTCTACACTTTCAAAAATGCATTTATTAATATAAATCATATTTTGAGACGCGAGCAAATCATGGACAGGAGCCAATGCTAATATTCAAATCCCAAACTAAAATAGAATCATTTATTGATTCCAAAACGAGATGATATCATTATTATATATTTTTTGTTTAATAAACTACACGAATCAAAATATGCGAGGTGATTTGAAACTGATTGATCTATTGCTATAACAACGGTACGTTTTTATAGAAATGATCAGGCAATAAATTAAAAATCGTCTTGATTATTATAATAAAATTCTGCTGGTCATTTACAACAGTACGACTAGGACAATTTATTTCCACCTACGCCATGTAATTGCAAATTTAAAAATGTATCGCAATGATCGTTCCATTTTTTTTTCAAAGCGTTCTATTTGTGTTCAAAATTCGAACATAATTCATAACATTTTTAAATTTAGATATTATTGAGATTGTTATAGCAATGAGTATACGTGTTTTTGTGTGTTTTTTTGACCACAGACTAATGTAAATGTGTTTGACATTGACAGCATGAACGTAAAGAATGAAAATCTTGATTTACATAACTTAAATAATTTGTTACGCATATTATACACAAATATGACTTCCTACGTTTTCAATCTAACATTCTTCTGTGAGTGCAATATCTAAAAAATGGTTATAGATTTATTTAATATATCAATATATATAGATCTGTTTGAAATATTTCTTACAATCCAAGAAATCGCTTTTAGAATTTTTGGCGAATTGAGGTCGATTTTCGAGTGTGTAAAATTACAAACTAAGCAGATCTGCAAAGCTAGTAATATCTCTTATTCTGGATGTTGTTAATTTATTATTACTGACTTTATAGATAATACATATACCTACATACGTCCAAAATTATGTCCAAATATACTTCGGTAATCAATTTCAAATGGTAGAACTTACGTTTGCTCAAATTGAATACTCACGTGGGCTACATTGACTGTAATCTCACCTGATGGTCAGTGAGTTGTATTTTGTAAAATAGGTCTCACCCCTACAAAATATGTCCATATTCCTCCTTCGTATACCTGCAGGTGACAATCCTTGGTCTATATAAGACTAGTTACATATATTTTGCTCACATATCAGCAACGGGTTCCCTACCGTGTCTTAATGAAATACGTGAAAAGCCAGAATGTATTGAGATACTCGTGACTTATTTATTTGGGAATCTGCACCCCTCTTCATTGTAATGAACTTCAAACGAACATAATCCTACATAATACTACCGTATTATAACGCAGAGGAATTTGAGGCCGCAACTAAATTAAAATACTCGTACGCAATTCGTATTGCCGACTCGCTGTGAACGTAAACAAAGCTATGTAAAAACTCTACCATCTGTCTCGTTTTGAAACATGTTTTGATTTCTTGGGCGTTAATTAAAAACACTTTTCGTTATAACTGAATAAAATGAGGGGAGTAAATATTTCAGTGATTGAAATATCCTGACCGAACAAGATTTTTGTTTTCAATTGATCTATTAGTTCAACTGTTGCACTTCACTCTTCAAGCTGCACTAAAACCTAACTATCTGGGCAATTTAATTAGAATATAAATAGCGAGAGGTTAAAAAATGTTTCATTTAAGCCAAATTTCAGCAGAACTCGCTAGTGATGAAGCTCTCAATTTGTGAGTAACGTTAGTAGTTGTATTCGATACAAGCATAAATTCACTCATACCATAGTAATTCTAATAAGCTACAGTACTTCCGCTTAATTGCATTCTCACATATATATGTGTGTATGTAGACCACTCGTTATGGAGGAAATCACTGCACGGTTATAATTGAGTTTGGGTTAAAACTAAGTCACTAATACTTCGAACGTAAAAGGGATCTTTGATTCCAAAATCAAAGCTATAACATAACTAGCATTTACGTAATTATCATCAGCCTGTCTAAATACATTGTTGGACATTGGCTTTCCTGAAATATTGGTGTTAATTATTTACGTGATATTTATTTCATATAATATGTAGTAGACCGTTATATCACATTTTTTTTATATCCTAAGCGATAAACGATGCCCATATGTACATAAAGAATGACGACCTTGATCTCTTATTTTAGCCTTATTATTATTAAAATTATGTCAGTGCCCCAGATCCCGTACGGGATAGAACATCTGACTGCTGTCTCTATCCCTACATACCTGGTATCCTTCTACATTCATTACTTTCTACATACACGCACGCCACACGTTTCGAAGACTTCTGATATTTCAGATAGATCAAAGAAGTTGTGACTTTGACTCCAATTATGTATAAATATTATTGTCTTCGTAAAATTATTTCACTGAAAATCGTATACACGATGTTATATCGAACGAAAAACATTCCAACAGAGACAACGCTAGCAAATAAAACGAAATACGTAGAAAAAATCTCACGAACATCTATTACGGATAACAGATCTTCCAAATTAACAGTTCGAGACGATTAACTCGGTTTGCGTTGTGAAGCAATAGCCTGTAACGTCTTAAACACAAATGATGTATTCGTGAACGCCCATGAGACGATTCTCCACTTGGTAATTATCGTACACTAACGTGATAATCTCTGAGTTCTGCTTTGATGAGTTCATCGAAACGAGAGCTGTGCGTTTCTAAGTCATTAATTAGACTTTTTTGTGATTAGTACAACTAACGTATCGTACGTGTGTTTGGACGAGTGAGATATTAGATGTCGTGGCCGAGAATGATCGTGTTTTAATAGTTGCCTCGCTTAAGAGAGCAGTAGAAGTTTCTTAAATACGACCTGGCCGTTGCACTGTTGATTATTATTAATCTTATGGTTATAAAAAATTAAAGCAACCAGCCACATAGTGTAGAGTAATCAGAAGTAAGTTAAGATTATACTTAGTCGGTTATCTGAGGTGAGATTTAAAGGTAATAAATCTTCCTTTTCTATTCGATACTGAAAGTGTCATATCTGAACCTTTTCCCGTAGAACGATTGTCAAACTATATTTAAGCTGATGATATTTAGTATATTTTAGCAAATATAACGAATGGAAGTCATATAATGTGAAGAATTTTAAGTGTTTGAAATCAACGATATTTAATCATTGAAGGGACTATACATACCTATAGTATTATACTTACCTATCAAAATATACTCAAAGCGTAACTATTAAATAGAAACAATTTTTCAATTGTTCCTGATATACCTAAATAGTACGTTGACTAATCACTAACAACGATTAATTCTCAGCTGATATAACTCTTACAGCACAAAAAATAAAATCGATAATAGCTTATCAAGTACCGCTACCAATTTAATAAGAACAAGGTATCCATTTTTGTGTCATGCAACTTTTCGTTGTACAGCGATACTTTATTGGTATTCAGTAATTACGCCCTTTGAAATATCGCGCCTCGGATAAGATGCGCCTGCGCCGGTAACAAGACAACATAATGATACGAACCGCCTTTGTCTGTGTGTTTCGCCACCTGCCCAAACAGTGGGGTGGGGGAACGTATCGATAAAAATGTGTACATTTTAAAATTGTATAACATTTTTATCGATAAGAATCAATCTATTTAATAATTAATTTATAGTTAATGAATCGATCATATTTATTTAATCAATATTTTTAACTACATATATCGAATTAAAAAATGAGTTACTAAATGTTCCAAATTGATAATATATCTTTTATAATAATTAATTACGCGATCTGACAGACTTGCCTTCCAATTTATAATAAATTTGTGACCGATTTGAGAATACGTGAAAAGCTCTCATAAAAATGGTTATTATAAAAATGCGCATTTTTGAATGATTAATTAAAAGTAAACTGAAATTAAACTAGAAAAATTACTAAATATATTCAGTACAATCAATTGAAAAAATATGAATAAGCTTAAATATAATTATTAAATTTATATCAATGTTAATAACCTCAATTTACCTTATTTATTTACATTGATTTGAATGTCAATTCTTTAACGGTGGCTTTTTTGGTATAAGATGGTGACTATTTTTCTTCTAATGACCGTCGAAGTTCAAGTTCATATAACTTAAGAAGATCGATAATCAAATGAGTCCCCTAACAATACGTGCCATCACTAAACGTGGTTAGGTATATACCTAATGACGTGCTTTTTGTAATAATTAGTATTTATAATCCACAAAGTCAGAAGAAATTTATTTGTTTATTATATTTATCAGTCGAAAATCACTCATAGATTAAACAATTCAATATTAAAATATACCGATATACGCAGCAGACATCCCTATGCTGTACCTCGGCAGCCTTGTTAGCGGTTGTGAGTCCCTCCGACGTAAGGAGAAACGAAACTCTTAATTTCAACTTTAAACGTGTGATTTCTGCCGTCAGGAAGTGTCAAGTCATTATTTCGGGGTCCTTTTTTTACAATGTAAACTTGCACTTGGTAATTTTGAGGATGTTGGAGTTGAGTCAACGTCGTCCGAATATGGTTAGACGCAAAGTGGCTTAAAATTGCTTTTTTTTGTTAACTGTATTGTATGCAGTGTTTGTTTATATGACAATAGTTTTTACGAGTCTCGAAATGTGTTTGTAGGGTAGCTTTTGTCCGCGCTGTTTAAATTGACCTTGGGCGTTCTGATTACAAGAAAGCCTTTGCAGGTGACCTTAGCTGGATCTTCATTTCAATTGCCTCCTCTCTCATCATTGTCAAATTGTCATAATGCCAGTATGCCAAAGAACTTTGTACTCGCAATTCAGAAGATGACAGTAAAACGGAAACTTGATTATAATAAATACGAAATTTCTTGGCTTAAACTTTTTATATTACGATTAATCTATTAAATGTTGGTGCCTGTAAGGATTACTTGACTACTGAACTTCTTTTCCGAGGATATAATACTTACCATATACAAGCCCCTTTATATGTAGTTCGTGGATTTAGTTGTACATGGACACTTATTACATTTCCCGATTTTCAATCAATTTAATTTGGGTCATTCAGTTTTTAATATTTTTCCTTAATAATGGCTCTTGTTTTCTTTACATCATCATCATCATCAGCCTATCCCAGTCTACTGCTGGACATAGGCCTCCCTCAATGAGCGCCATCGCCATTTTCTTTACATTGCAAGGTAAATAAAATCAGTGACTGAAATTGACTTTATTATATGAATATAGTAACCTCAATCTGCTGAACTTTATATCCAAATTATTCTTATTATTATTATTATCTAATGGTCAATTATTCAAGTAACATGACTTCCGACTTTTTAATTCATTTGATATACATACTACTGTGCCATTATTTGATCGTCAAACTCAACGCAAAAACATCTTTATTCGTTTTCACACGCGATGTTCCACTATCATAATCTTTCTATCCGTTTTTTACTTCAGAGCGATGGCTATAAATCAGTTGTTTTATAATTTATGTGAACATTTAGAAAACTACCTTATTATAATCTCGGGGATCGAAGACAGGACCTCTTGATCGGTAGTCGCACTTGCAACCAACTCGATCAACGGGTAGTCCTGTGATAATTTACCAAATACTTTGTTTTTATTAAGTATCGGATGTTAGTTCTCAATTATAATTGATCAATTCATCAATTATCAGTACATTATCATATAGACAGATAGACTCATCATCATCGTCAACCCTTTCATCATAGTGAGTACTAAATTTAACTCTAAAATGGGCAAGTTTCCTCACTCCTCAGCTTTCTTTCACCTTTACTGCAAGTGATATTTAATCTTATAGTACCTTCTACTCCGAGGTTCTGGGGTTCAATTCGTGGCATGCATACAAGCCGTGAACCTTTTAACCTTAACCCTTCTTATTCCGAGTTTCGTGTTAAACAGAAGAATTTTGAAAGTGCTATTGGTGATACATTGTCAAATATGAAAAAGATGTGGTAAAATGGCTTACGAAAATAACGACATCGGACTGACGGATAATTTTTGGCGCAGATTCGGTCATTTTTAACATAGTTTGCAATACAATCCGCCTTTATGTTTCGTGGCTTACCAAAGAACGTCTCCACAGACTTACGGGTACAGTATATACCGTCTCTCTTTGTAAAGGATTTATAGCAATTTCATGAGCTTTATTTACTTTTATAGACGCTTGACGCTAGACTCTAAGCTATAAATAACGCAGGGGCGACCGGACACACTAGCTGTAGTGTTGTGAATAAGATTTTCCTCTTATTATGTTTTCGGATATAAATTAGGGAAGATTTACGGTCTTACCGTAGTAAAGTCTCTTTCGGTTTACAAACGGAGAGCTTTTTGAAAAAGCGACGGTAATTTTGAAATTAAAATCAGATTGGTATCCTGTTTCGTTGCACGACTTTAGTCTAAAACGAATATTTAATATGCATTTTTTGAAGTATTCGTTATTTTATAGTATCTAATTAGTAGGTACTGTAATATAAACAAAAACCTAGTTAATAAAGTTACCGAGGCCAGCCTTGCTTCATTTTGCTACCGTTTGTGTTCCGAGAAAATTAGCTAAAGAAAATTATGCAAGCTTTCACGATGAAAATAAGAAGATAGAAGGAAAATATTGATAAATAAATGCAAGAGAAATATTGACACATTTTAATAAATGGTTATTAATTTTTATAAAGACCCTAGTACTTAGTAATTGGTTTAGGCTAGCTAACTTCATCATCATCATCATCAGCCTATTCCCGTCCACTGCTGTACATAGGCCTCTCCAATGGCACGCCACTGAGCTCGATCTTTAGCTCTTTGCATCCAACCACTGGCAGCCACTTTGCGTATATCGTCATTCCGCCTAGCTGGAGAGCGTCCTACACTACGTTTGCCGAGTCGTGGTCTCCACTCCAGAACACGTCTGCTCCAGCGGCTATCGGTTCTGCGACAGATGTAACCAGCCCACCGCCACTTCAGCTTGCTAATCCTTTGGGCTATGTCGATAACTTTGGTTCTCTGACGGATCGTCTCATTTCTGATGCGATCCTTCAGAGAGACGCCGAGCATAGCCCTTTCCATAGCTCGCTGAGCGACCTTACATTGGTGGACCTATCGCACCGTCAGTGTCCACGTCTCGGCTCCGTAGATCATGACAGGTAGGACGCACTCGTTAAAGACTTTTGTCTTTAGGCAATGTGGTATGGGTGACGAAAAGACTTGCCGACGATTCCTATATGCCGCCCAGCCAAGGTGTATTCTTCTGCAAGCCTCTCTCTCACATCGCACATTATCTCTTACCACAAATATCCGGTATAAAAAGACTTACTAGTTTTTTTATATATACTTAAAGATGAAGTGTCACTTTAAAAATCCAACGTCCACCTTTTTTAAAAAAATACATTTAATTGTCTATCAGCCTGTAAGACGACAATGGTTTTAAATATAAATTGATCTTAGTAGAGGCAATACTTAAGGAATATTACCATTCCAACTATTTTTATGAGAAGAGATAATGGTTATATGATGACCCTCTTTTCTGCGCTTCTCCTGGGATTGAAAAGTAATAGTCCCGCACTAGGGTTCGTGGTATCACATACAGCCATAATAAGAATATAGGAACAACCGCATCCAAAACAGATAACTGAATTCGCCCTTCACTTGACTGCGCGACTAGGAATCGAACCTGGAACTCTCAGCGCGGTATATAAGTATGGGGATGCTGTAACAAATGGATCGTCATCAGAGCTCACTTGTTCAATTGAGTACCTAAGTTGTTAAAACGCAATAATTTAACCAATATAGGTATTTCAAGGTACCTATACAATTATTTTGTATAATTGAAAGGCCGCGGTGTATCGCTATTGTTGTTTGAATTTATTGTTTTACAGCTTGTTATAACTATAAATTTCTTAATTGGCCTCCACTTTGCTCCATCGACCCTAATTTACAAGGGCGAGCATGGACTGTGGCGGGTTTTTTTCATACCAATATTCCGACATAATATGTATGTGGTACGGTTGAAGGAATAGTTTGTGTTTGAGATATGTTTTTTTCAGTTTTATTATCTACAATGGGCTTTGTAACAGGATATTTTTTTTTAATGACACGAATTAACTAAAAAAAAAATTGGGCGAAAATTTTTGAATCAATTTACAATGTTCTTAATTCGGTACAATATGTTGTACATTCGTAAAATTTTTATTTCAATATTTTTAGATATTAAATATTTTTGTGGAACTGTTCTCGTGGGAATTAAAATAAAGAAAGAAAAGGGAGTTTATGGGAGGGAAAATGCACTGTAAGTTTTGCTTTCTATTATCCTCTTATCAATCTAACTTCTCGTCTAAAAGCTTTATTTACTTACGCTAAGGCTTACACTTAATTAATTTACATATAGTTTTGTTGAAACACTTTTGAATACAAAATTTAATTTAAAAGTTTGTTCTGTTAGCTGTACACTAAGGTCATTCCATCGAACGACTCTGACGCCGTTCAGAGCTAACAAGGCTTGCATCATATAATTTGGGACTGGGTGCCGAGACATTGTTGAGCAGCTGGTTGCAAACAATTTTCACATTTTAAATAGGTACTGTTTGGTAAAATTCTACCTTCTTAATAACTGCTCTGGCGGATTGAATTGGCTTTCTGGTTTTGCTATTCTTTTTATATACTGACAGACTTATCTACTGCATATTTATGTTTGTTATAAATAAAAGTAAAATAAGAATTTTTAAATTTAAATATTGTTATTTTATGTCGTTAGATTATAAATTCATGCATCATGCTAAGTCCCTTAAGAGGTAGGCAAAGAGCCCAGAGTATCAAATGCCTTACAGGCCTGAATTGCTGCCTTACATTTTTTTTAGTTGTTTTTGATTCCTAAACAGGTAAAAATATGGCTTCCAAAAAATTTTCATTTGGATTATTACAGTACTCCTAGTTCGTTCTTCCATTTCATTTCTGTGTATACAATTCTGAAAGTAGTCTATAACTTTAGTAATTAAAATCGAAACTTCTTTATTAGGATCTTTTGACTTTATAATACTTTGACATTGTTACTATTTCAAAGTTTCGATATAAATATCAAAAATAATGTTCCAAGTTAAATTACTTAATTCTAGTATGTTCGTGTTTAAGTGACGTTATCAAAAACAGTTATATCGTAGAACAGACTATTATAAAGCATTTTCGAAATTTTATTGTATCGATATTACTAACTAACAAGATTCTAAACTAAGACAGTCAAACTTTTTAATTCAAAATAAGTTAGACCGTAACTGGAAAAAGTTTATGGAGTTTTATTGGAATTAATAATTATGTTCACGATGATAACGGTATATCCACTTCCGGTTTGAATGAGATCAGTATCAATTATACAATATTTTGTTTATATGTTTTTGTACCAACACATTAGATACGAAACCATACATCATACATGTGTTACATTAAATATAAATAAAGGCATATAAGGTTTTACCAATATGCGTTACTTATAATATTCATGTAATTTAGTTTATAAAACCCTAAACAAAGTTCATAACAGCCAAGTCGAATATTAATATATGTTTACAAATAAAGCGATAAAAAATAAATAAGAAAGTTAACATGCTTATGTAAATTTAATATACTGTCCAATTTATAAACATAATGAATATTCTAAGTCACTTAACATTTTAGAACAACAGTTTGAGAACCGCATATTAAGACGAACCTTACGGCTTAGATATGACCGTAATTTGTAAATTGAAGGGCCCGGGGACCGAGTAAATGTTTTGAAATAGACCCTTAATTAGGCTTTATTAAATGTAATGCATTTTTATCGTTTGAAACAGCCGCTAACCAAAACCACTGAGCACTTGTACACGATAAGCTGTACATTTGTGAACATCTGTTCATGCAAATGTAATGAAAACATCATCATCAGCCTACTCACTGCTGGACACAGGCCAGCCCAACAGCACGCCACTTAGCTCGATCTTCAGCTGTGTGTATCCAACCGCTGCAAGCCTCTTTTTAAAATAAAAACATTTTAATAGAACTCATTGAAGTCTTTTGAATCTATATTTGTAAATATGAGTCTTATATTCAACATATTGCTTTGCTTCAAGATATCATTTCATGGATTTATTACTAACACTCATCTATTCGATATGATAGAAATTTGACCCTTAAGCATGATAGTGGTAATCGATGATAGATAAGATTTAAAGTAAATTTATGTTTAGATGGATGGTTTATTTTATATTCTCTGAATGGGGCAAGCCGATGACGGCGCGATGGTGTTCATTGGAGGAGGCCTATGTTCAGCAGTGGACTGAGATAGGCTGAAAATGGTGTTGATGATATTTGGACGTACGTTACTCGCCAGATATTAAATAAAGGTCTAGCTTGTGGCTTGAGTAATATATTTCGCCGACACGTCTTCCGAACATGACAACTTAATAACTGACCATGACGGCTTAAACAAATCAGAGCAAATTAAAACATCGCAAAATGAAGCAGCGCAAAAATGTAGCAAAGAAAACGTAAAGCGATACAAAAACAGTACAGCAGAGCAGCAGATAAAACAGAAGAAAAAAGCAGCAAAGCAAATAGTGATAACAAATAGCAAAACTAATAAAGACCATTCTACGATTGCAGACAAATAATATACACAATTATGTATAAGTATTCCATATATTTATACCAGTGATTAACACCTTCACATCTGTATTTCACAATAAAGGGTATTTTATTAGTTGATTGATTTGCTTTTTTTACTCCTCCCCTATGATTAACATTATTATTATTATCATTCCTAACATTGCATTGACTGGTCTGTTAGTCCGGTGGTAGGTGAACCCGACTGTTTAGTGACGAGGTCGTATATTCGAGTTCCACAAGTATTTGTTCTGTGTGTATGTAAAATAATATCTAAATAAGTACATATTAATGTCTATATATGTGATTTATGGTTGATATGCAGTGATGGCCGTGGCACGCACCTCTTTACAAAAAGTGCGTTTTAAATG
>DWMG01001968.1:0-14061 GCA_018244855.1 Elbella merops | reverse complement strand
AGCGTGTAAGTATGGTAAGGTCCCACAGTTGTAAGAGAAACCAATTGCTAACAGTATTCATCTATACTATGGTCTTAGTTAAGCCTCAAAGAAACATTTGATCTTTATCAATTAATCATCTATAGTTCCAGAATCTTACGGAAATCTTTACTTCTAAAATATAAAAAAATACAATTACATGGATAATATGAACAAATGACTGAATATTTATAAAATACTTCATCAAGTTTGAATTATTTTTGATAAACTTGCAGGTACCAATGTGTTTAATTGACACATACATTTAAATCAATTTATTTGTTATAGTGCGCTCGCTCAATGCCACAATATGAAAAAATGACACTCATGAAGCGCACAGGTCACAATACGACAGGTCAACCAACCCTACCTTGGGATGTTAGCCTTATCCCAGCGCGGCGGCGGGCGACCACCGGCGTGGCGCAACCCGACACCGGTGCTCGTCAGCTGATCAGCACGCTATGGGAACATTGTTGAGCCTCCGCCTATGCATGCCTTCGCGACTCGCTGACGTTGTGCGATCACGCGAGCTTCGGGAACAATTTAGGTGAAGGACCTGCTTATTCTTCATGTAAATATTCAGCGCTTTTATAAATAACACACATGGTCAGGCACTAACATTTTGGGGAAATCTAAAAGTGCCCGCCTCTTACCATTTTTTGAATGGCATTCGTTACAAAATTTTGGTTTTTTCGACATTTGATTGCATGCATTTCGTTACAAAAATTTAGTTAATTTTCGACAATTGAGACGAAAAAAGAATTTTACTTAAAATATTTTTTGTTTGCAAATTATAAACAGTTGAGCATTGATAGGAATAGGAACATTTTTTATTAGCAAATTTTTAGGAATTGAGCACAGATAGGAAATAGGAATGCAATAGTTGCAACTATAATACTTACTATACTTACTATACCAATAATACTTAAGTGTTTCGACAGTAATCGGGACTATAATTATGTTCCGCAGACAGAGACGTCAGTACAGCCACGTATTTTTTTATCAGTTTTTTAAATTAACTAAACAGTGTAAATGTTTGCCAAATATAAGGAGTGTAGTCCAGTTAGTATTTTTTACTCATTTATAGTATTATAAATAATTCAATATTAAGAATGTAACATAACTTTCATAGAGGCATTTTATAATCCGGGAAGTGGTTGATCTTAACATGTCGATTGAGAGTAAAACACTACCTCAAACTGTGCGTCTTATGAGGCGCTAGATGAAAACTCTAATATACCGTAACACAACATCACGCCTTTATTTCCTCGTTAAGGTAGGCAAAAGATTGTAGTACTGCCACGTTTCACTAGGTATGTTATACGTCTCATGAAATAAGGGATGTGATTATTGGCATATATTTACAGATGTTGGTAAAATTATCCTTTCCAAGCTCCACATATGTGACCGACGATAAAAAGAATGGGAGCACTCCCCTGCCTACCCCTTTGGAAAACACAGGCGTGATGTTATTTTCCTTATATATATTATTTCGATATGTATTTATAAACACAAAAACACAAAATAAAGTTTATGTATACCTTTAATCAGCCGCCAGTTTCCAAACAGTTACTGTCCGCTTCCGCGTGGTAAGATTTCAAAGATCTAATTTCTAACCAAACGACTTGACCCTCAGAGACACATGTCTTGTTAATACAGATTATAATGATATGCAATTATCTCATTCGATATTCACACCTGCCGCTTCACTAGAGGCGCATAGTAATTAAAAACAGGCTTAGCTTTCCGATCGTAACACCGTCTAAACCGTTTGAAACTTTTCACTGTGAGGAACGTTACGTGCTGGACACGGCAGCTTCTACTGGCCAAATGTAATTACGTAACATCACGCCTGTAATCCTCGAAGGGGGACGGCACAGGAGTGTAGCACACTACCACGACTATCCAGTAACGTTTTACGTAGCACAATGAGATAGGGTGAGATCCTATTGCCATATAAGCAAATATATAACAAATATTCAACGTAATATAAGTACATAATATGACTGACAATAGACAGCGAAAATCGTATTATACGTAACAAGTTTGCTACTTTTTAGCCGGAGAGGTGGCTTTTCTTACAGTTGAAAAATTGTGCCCTAAAATATTAAAAAAATATTAATATATTGTTTATGTAAAATTTTGCTAATAAATTAACACATTCGAAATGTCGAATGTCGCTGTTTATAAAAAAAATGAATATATTTAACATCTCTCCAAACACAAACCGTGGAGGGTGAACAGGGAACGGATATAAGGACTATATTTGTGTATCATGAATTAATTCTCGTACTATTTATGTGTACACAGCTAATTTACAACTTTATCCTATTAAAAATATACACCTGCTTCGCTCGGCGCACCGAAATTATAAGGTATTGACAGATCAGACAGCAATAAATAATTAACAAAGTGTTTGGAAAAATAATTTCGAAATCGTCTAAATACAAACGCGTAGTTCAGTCCCAATTCGTAGAGCCGTTGACAATGATTGTTTCCCCGTATTTAAATTAACACAACATTAAGAATACTGAATTAATTACAAGCCGACATCATTAGTTTCATATCTTTTACTATACTATACTTTATTAGGCGATATTATCACAAAAACACCCAAACCGGGAACTGAACCCGCGTCCTTGACCCTCGAGCGCGCAGCACAGATGTCCTGCGGCGCCACCTGTCAGATGTGTCGGCAAGGTAGAGGTGGTGCGTTATCGCGTGTACAAATAACTCGCGCGGTTTGAGCAACGCGTGGACATACTAATGTGGATCTAGTCGCGTTGCGTTATGTGACACCTGGGTGAGCGCTTCTTTAACGCCCCAAAAATATGTCACATCACGGTCAATTGACGGCATTGACAGGACAAATATTGATGCGTGACTGGTATACAGAGACAGGGAGACTGAAAGAACAATAAAGAATATTATCGCGACGTATGAGCCGAAAAAGTGCTTTGAATCCATGTAAAGCACCCTACTCCCAAAGACTTAAACACAATGATAAAATGTTTCCAATGGACCATAACAAAAGCTCGGACAAAGGGTTCCAACTGCATTCGATTTCCAAAATAAGAAAGCGCTCCGACTGGTGACTTTCATACCGAATTGGCTATCGGTAGATCGAAACCCTACAAACAAACCAGGTCAGCGCACGGGGTGGGCAACCGGTCGCAGGCCAACTGCTGATCCGACAGGTGGCGTGTCGCAAGCCACGAGAGACGCAGTCACCAACTCGTGACATAGAGCCAATAATCATAGTATCAATCTAATAATTATCTCCTCTCTAATGTTTCAATTAACGTCAATATGCTTTGACATAACATTTATATCACGCTTAATGTGTTGCTGAACGAAACATACGTACGTTTCTTTGTGTTGTACACTTATGCAAATACGTACAAAGGAATCCGTAGAGACTGGTGGCAAGTGGAAGTACATTCTGAGCGTCTACCTACCCCGACGGAAAATAAACGTAACAATCTATCAGCCTATTAAGTCCACTGCTAGACATAGAGCTCCTCTAATCGGTGCGCCGCCACACTGTCCTGGACGTAACAATAGGTACAAACATATCTTTAAATAAGCATTTTTACATTTGGATATCTTTAATTTAGGTTTAATATTGTCAAGGACCTTTGCTACAAAAAAATTTAGACAACCATGTACCTACTGCTGCCCTAGACACATGCAACTGGATAGAGCCTTTTATATATGTGTACATACATATATGTATTCTAACATGTGAAAACTGTTTGTTTTTGTGTACGAGCACGTTTGTGGGTCAAATCGTCACCTGTCCGGCCGACACCTGGCACGTTTTGGTATGTCATATGGAATTGCGTAACATTAGCCGATTAAGACGAATCCGGGTGCCCGTCGAATTGGAAAAACGAGAGCCACTCGAGAATGTGAAACGGAAGGTCACAAACAACAATTAGTTGCGAGCAAACTGTTTATTAATGAGCTTAGTTATCTCCCTGCAAATCCTCGTCATGTTTCGTTCACTCCAAGAGAGGTTGTTCGAAACGTTACTTTAACACTCATATTATCAGCTGTTTAGCGTTCCCAAAGTTAGAAGCACATCTACATATGTTGTGGGGAAAAGACTGTCTTATGATCCCTGAATATTAGGATCCTGCCATGCAACTGTAACAGTAGAATTATCCATTGAGTGCTAGAGGCATTTCATCATCATTATCATCGGCATGTTTCAGTCCAATGCTGGACATAGCCTCCCTCAATAAGCGCAATCGCGCCGTGTACTCGGCTTGCCACATCCAACATATGCATCCAACATATCCACATCCCACCGGGCCGGAGGGCTTCCTACACTACGTTTGCCGGCCCGCAGTCTCCACTCCAGAACTCGCCTCTTCCAACGGTTATCGGTTCTCTAGCAGATATGCTCGGCCCCATTGCCACTTCAGCGAGCTAATCCTTTAAGTTATGTCAGTGACTTTGGTTCTCTGTCGGATAGTATCATTTCTAATCCTATCTTTCAGAGACTCCAAGCATAGCTCGCTGAGCGACTTTAAACTGGTGGACTAGGCGCACTGTGAGTGTCCACATTTCAGCTCCGTATGTCATGACCGGTAGGACGCACTGGTTGAAAATTTTAGTATTCAGGCTCTGCGGTATGGATGACGAGAAGGCTCCACGTAGCTTACCAAATGCAACCTAGCCCAGCTGAATCCCTCTCAAAATTGTTTCTACCTAACTCCAATATCTGCCCGAGGTATGTGTACTCCGAAACAATTTCGAGAGGGTGGCCATTTACGACAACACGTCTAAATTTAAGGTAGGCATTTCAGATAGGCTAATATCACTCTTAGCACGAAGGAAACTGCCATAATTGAAAAGCTACAACTGAATTTACATATTTTTTATTTTTTGACAAATTCAAATTATTGTGTTCGCATTACATATTTGTCATATACAAATGAAAATCCTTGAAAGTAGAATTTGTTACTTAAGAAACTGAATCACACCAACCCAACATTTTTTGTTGGTACTAAGCGATATCACCGCGTTCTGTTCTGTGCGTACGGACATTCACGGGTAAATATACAGCGCATCTAAACAAACTGTTAGTATTATTTTGATCATGCTTTTCCTTATCTTAGACACGTGGGTGTTTCAATGACGTCAATGTAATTGATACTTTTTAATTTAAATTCCTCATAAATGAGTATTTGACATTTCCAATGGAGAACGACGAATAACCGTAAAAAAAAAAAATTCCGCGCGATCAATTATTAAAATAATTCACAACTTTAAAACGAACTAGTAGAGTTACTAGCTTACAAATACATCGACATCATGTTGAGACAACATTATCATTAACTATGTCAAGCGAGAACTTATAACAATTATACACATCACAAATATGTCACATACACTTGTAATAAATGTAACACAATTTAATGATTCGATTATGTGTGTGTGTGTGTGTGGTTGCGTGTGTACACTAGATCGGGGTCGAGAGATGGTCGGCTTGACCCGCGGACGTTGTAATCTGTCGCAGATTATTTAATATGTGCAATTAATTAATGCTAATTATCATTTTGCAGAACTGCGTACAGTAAATAATTGGCTATAATGTCATAATTATAATTGTGCTTTATTTCGATCCGCGTTGGACGTAGATAACGATGTCGCATCTCATGACAAAAAGATATGTGATTATTAGTGCAATGTAAAGATTCTATTCTCTTGAAGGCGGTAGAACTTTCGAGACGGTAAAGTATATGGTCACCTATATTTCTTTTGCATAGAAAAGTAAAAGACAAGGGTTTGCATATCGTGCCCATAGATATTTTTATGATTCTCTTACACTTTTGTAAGGTAGACAATTCCAGAAAGTTTGAAAATGTTCTTTTAAAATCTCACATCTTAGGATCGAGATGTTGAAAGATTTAAGTACTTTGTTATAATAACCGCACACTATAGGTACTTATGGTAGGGAACTATTAGCAAATAATTATATGCCAAGAAACCGAAAATGGATATTTTACTACGCGGAGGTATTGGTGGATACATGACAAAATATACAGGAATTATAGTTTTAAAATTTAAAAAAATCCATATTTACATGTAGACTCCATAGTTGGATAGATGTTAGCAAAAAAACCCATAGGCTATTTGTCTAGGTATTGTAACATATGTAAGGTAATCATGACTAATGCATATATTACGACCATACATGGTCCATGAACAAGAAACGCATATGAAATAGAGCTGTAAAGGTCGCTGATGTGATTGTTTGATGTTTAATAACAATACTTGTGGTCTTAACCAACACCTATACGATTCTCTGGAAGCACCCGTGAGTTTGTCCATCATATTACAATATTTTCTTCTCGATTCTCATAGCAGCTTGATGACCAGATAAGGTCAGAAAATATTACGAATTCGAATCGGGTGTTGTGGCACACTTTGGGAAAGATATAGTCCAGCAGTGGAACGGTAAAGGCTAATGTGATGATGACGATAAAGGTTTCTAAAAATAAATAAATTAATTAAAAATTTCAATAATCTGTCCATTGGGGATAGTCCGAAGAGAGTACCAGAGACGTTATGAAATTAAATAAAGCTTCAGGATCGTCCCAAAGTTCATATTTACAACGATGTCGACGCTAATGAGAGTCAAAAGACGAACTGTTTTTACTCAACCATTTTCTCATTCATCGACACGGATCTACATATATAAAAATAAGTCAATATTAGGTATCACAAAGCGTAACATGTATTATAAAAAGCTTAGAGAAGTCATTTGAACTAATGTAACAGAAGATGCACAACCGTTACATACCAGGTAAAACAAATGCCATGTCATCAGTCAAGTACCAGGCAATCATATTCTCAAAGAGGTGTAAGCATATCGAGAAAAGGCAGACAGCGGGCCGCCGCTGCGTCTTATGTTTCACTCACAATGCACACATAGACAACACGCAATCAGCATTCGTTGCATGTGGGCGTGCGACATTCCTGCATTAATGATAGCAGTGTCGCATCTAATCAGTGCTTGCATCGAGTCAAGTGCTCGTTCGGATTTTACTGAGGAATTGCGGTTATCGGAGGAAAATCGCTTTATCTGTTTGTTTACATCTGTTTTATTTAGCTGGCGGAAAATTTCGTTCTTCCAACATGAAGGCAATTTTTGCTATATTAAGTAAAACTAGTACCAGTATATCTTGCCTTCAAACTACTGAACCTAAATTCGAAGTATTTATCTTGTAAAGCTATCTGTTGTGCTAAAATATTGTTAAATAAATATTTGAAATATTTTATTTATGAATTAACTTCTATGTAACTTTGAACAGAAACCGCTCAAAATGACTATCGAAGAAAGTTTCGTCCTACATAATAGATTTGTACGTATGGCTGTATAATTCAACCCATTTCAACGTTCGTGGAACCGACAAACTTTAAAAGTGCCACCGCCGAAAGCCACGTCAACCACTTACCGGTGATTATGGTATAATAACAAAGGGGGCTAATAAATAATATTTGAATTCTAATATCATAAATACACGGGGGCGTCAGCGAGACAATTGTTGTGTACGATAATTGTATGGGAAAGGGTTCGTACGGAATATAAACAACGAAAGATATATTTTTTTGTTGAAAAAAAAAAGTGGTCATGTCCGTGAGAAGCGACTTATGGTGGCGCTAGTAATATCGTTTTATGAAAACTAAGTGGTTAATAAGCACTGTGGGTTACTAGCTTAAGGGTTAAACAATTAATAATTCACCTATTGTTAATATAAACACGCGTCTGACCTGATTGTTACAATTTTCATTTTAAAGTACACAAAAAAGAATATTCGGAGATAATAACTCTGTGTCTAACAAAGGGATTTAACGCGCCTTATTACTAGTATTATTAAAAATACCTTTTTCAGACCAATTCAATATACTAGTAGGTATATTTTATTTATTTATAAACAGAATTATTTTCATGTGAGGTCCCACGTAACATCGGTTTTACGTATCGAATAAATTACACGAATCCTTGAGTCAGATACTCACGACTAAAAAGCACTATTTGTATGTATAGCAAATATTTTATTACCATTGTCTGGATGTAGAAGACATCGGAAAAGAGTCATTGCACCATCCATCCACGACCCTTCGATTCATTTCTATCAAATATACACCTTAAGAGCTTTTTAAGAGCCAACCACAATTGGAATCTCGCGAGTCATGGATAGAGCAGCGAGTACAACACGCAAAGTAAATCACGCCGACCGGATGTGAGTCAACGGAAGCTGTTCCGATGAGACGCGGTATCGGGTGGCGGGAATCGAACCCGACACCTTCGTGAACGCGTTCATCCGGCGGATCGATCAGAGGGATGTGGAAATGCGTCGTACAAGGATTGATGTCGTTGATAAGTTCTATTGTGACACGACTGATGGGATTTTTTTCCTTCATGAGAAAATAAGTATCAATATATAGAGTTGCAGTGACGGTGAAATGTAACCCTTTAAACAGTTCCTTGTCATTCAGAACAACAACAGGGACGCCGGTGTTTTCTTTACGAAAGATTTCTTTTTTCTTTTCATATGGAACATTCAGTCAAACGCGGATCAATTGAAATAAAATTACCTGGTAATGAAGCATAACTGAACTATGTAAGTGGCAGGCTTTGCTTAGTAATCGCGGTTGCAACCACTAGACAAATAAGGCAGTTATTATCTAAATTTAAATAGTCTTCTCATACCCATACACTGAAAGACGATCATGTCATTAACTACATCAGGATAGGGTCTACGGACTATCACAGAATACATTTTCAACTATAAAAACAAAAGCTTGAAGCGCGACTGCCGATCGGTAGGTCCTGGGTGCAAATCCCGGGCCGGGTACTATTGCGAGTGTTCTAATTTAGAATTTCTAGTAGGGACTCGGAGTCTGGATCTGTGCTCATGTGTATGGCAATAGACTCACCATCTATTCCATTGTGGGACTTAAACGTAACTGGTGAAATGTGGGGGTGTACTACATTCCTCTGTCTACCCCTTCGAGGATTACAGGCGTGATGTTACGTTTTTTAAATTCACATTAAATTACTATAAAATAGGTTGCACGCACTGTCTCGGGATCGTCTTTTAACGAATCTTGACATTTGGACAGGCGGCGCGTACCAAATGTGTTCTCGTGTGTATCGGTCTTACGATTCTAATGTAGACGGATCGTCGTCCACGGGTACGCGCATTGAATATTTATAAGAGGTTTAATGTAATGATTTATTTATTTGTATAGCTCTCGCGACCGATACTGGGAAGTGGCGAGCGTCACCGGGAGGCTATGTGGGCTAAACAATGTGGAGGATGTAACTAATTAATGCCCGCGTGTAGGTGCGATCGGGCTACTGGTGTTGCGATTTAAAGAGATTAAGATGTCAGGGCGCAATGCACTTGAATTAACGTGATTGTTTACACTATGTAATTAGGAAACGAACAAGAAGTCCTAGTATTTTTGTTTTTATTTTTTCTTTCTTTCTTTGCAACCGCGCTATGCCCTAGGCTAGATCGCCCTTGCCATCGGGCGACATTGTAGTCCAACGCGAACTTATGACTATTAAAAAGTCTCTCACTTAGTGACAATTGTTATCGACAGGCAATCCGAACATTTAAATGAAACCACAACCAGGTGTAGTCTGCCAAACCCGTACTTAGCCACCATGGTCGACTTAACGCCAGCATTAACACTTCTCATTCTGAGAGGAGTACATTGTCTAATAGTGGAACGATGAAAGGTAAATGATGTTAGTATGTATCATTGAAGGTAGTGAGAACGGATCTCGCATTAGCTTAAAGTACCATTAAATGTTATATCAGATGTCAATGGACTATACAGAAGCACTAGACGGGATCGATTATAGACTTCGTTGGCGCAGGAAACCTCAGGAGACCTCAAGGGAAGCTAGGGACCTGCGATCGCTGTCGGATAGCAATATCCGGTTCAATCCTTAAGGCTTTATGTACACTACAATAACTGTACATTACGCTGTTTCTATTACAAATGCATTGTATTTAAATATTTCTAATAATATTTTATATTTTAAAAACAGTTCTCGATCATCTGGATCATAATGTTGTGTCTCGTATGATGCCAATTTACGAGGTATTGCGTCATAATATGTCGTAACCTGGTAATGTATAAAACAGATCCATCTAATTATAATGAGAAGAGCTATGTAGCCCCTTATTTCGAGAAGATATTTTATTAAGTACTAAAGACTAGCTTTTGATATGATGATATGGCCTATGGTGTAGCATGTTTGGCTTACAAATGTCTATTCACGTTGTCTTTGAAAATCCTTAAGTAATGGGTTTTCGTTAAACACTTTTTGATATTAGCCTCAACTATACGATCTTCCAAATTTACTATAGTTACAGTGGCATTTTTTTTTAAATATAAACTGAAAAAAACCAAAAATGTATTGAGCAGTTCAATTTTTGTGTTGACTTAATTCACTCATAAACGGATTCGATTTACTCAGGCAATATTTTGCATTGAAATTCAGTCTTATAGAACATTACGAGTACATCACAACAATTTTAATCCACAATTAAAATAACTCCCTTTGTGTAACATCGATTTTTTATTCGCAATGCTCTCATAAAACATTCAACGTCCGTAGTACTGACGTGGCCCAAACGTGGTGCGCAGTGGTGGGTGGGGCCCATTGATTGCTGAAGCCGACGTTGGGTCTCTTCGAGTTTATAAAGTGGGCGATAGTCGGTAATAAATTGCCTTAAAAGAGAATGTAGTTCAGGTCAGCTACAAACTACCTACCCACTAGTAATGTTCCGAATAGTATCTAGTAGTATTTGTTACTACTGCTGTTTACATGAGTAGTAGTGAATGAGTTTATACATTAAATTATCATACATATTGGTGTTTGTGTTACAACTAGCCTTGGAAGATAGTTTCGACATGAAATTTTTTAAAATTTTGGGTAATCTATTAAATATACACCAAGTATTTCGGTGTTTATGCACATACCCACGCCTGGTCACATATGATCATATAATATGTACATATTTAATAGCTTCTTACAAATCATCTTTCTAAAACATCTTAGTAGAGATGCTTCAAAATTGCCTTATCCATACGTTAAATCTCTTTATCTTTACGTTTTTGTATGAAGTAATACTCTATTTATAAGGGGTAAGTACGTACATGAAACACATATATATAGTATACACGTGTATGGTGCGTCACAAGGTGTACATGAAGTGAACAGAATAAGAGCGTAAGACGAACAAAGTAGTGAACAGGAAGAATATCGGTTGTAAATAGCAGAGAAAAGACAAGAGCAACATAACAGCTGAATCCAAAAATGTCACCCTCGGTATCTATGCAGCATCACGTTCGCAGTATCTGGCCGGCTGCCGAGACGCCGACAAGATGATATATCTTAACATGGTTGAATAAAGCTTGGAAGGCGAATCGAAACCCTTTTGCATAATGTGCACAGATCGATTCTATATTATTCTCGGAGCAAAAGTCCGATTTGACCTTTCCCGTGTGCAAGTTACACCACGAGGTTATATTTGAGTGAGATTTATGTAAAAATATCGATAAAGATTGTAAAACAACGTAATTAATTGTTAAACCAACTCTAAAACAATGTATTTAAATGTTAAACCAGCTCTAAAAACAATATATTTAATCGTTAAACCAGTTCGTTAACACGGCAGTACCAAAATGTTTGTACTCTGCAGTACCCAGATTCGCTAGTATGAATATCTCGTGGCATCAAACCAAATAGCATACAAAAATCATACTTCGTATGTAATCTAGTAACACTTTGAAATTACGACTTTACTCAAACATAGTGTAAACAAAGTATCAATTAAACGGACGTTCAACACATGGTTGTGATTTTTATCCCGTTCAAAAAATTGTTATCAGTTTTCGATCCGCTCGACCAGTACCAGGGTATTAGGCGATTAGGCGAGTCTTATCAATTTGGACATTGAATTCGAAATGACGCTACTATCAACCACCGGTGAGATTATCGACATTAAAATATAATGTAATCGAGTTGCTATTAATCTATGATTAATGGTGCACAAACATGCGATATGTTGAAAAATGCGGAATCAAATTATCAATTGGCAGTGACTTTCTCTCTCCCAAAGTAAGCAGGAAGTCTGAAATAAACCAAACCAAGTTAATAACTGAACCGTCTTTCAGAAGACTAAAACAATTGTCTCCGTCCTTTGATCGTCATTTAACTAGAAAACCAACTAAATCTCTGAGTAGAAAACCTATAAAAACATATTCTGTTAATTAACCCAAGTAGGCGTACTCCATCAAATATAAATCAACAAGTCGAGTGATTTGCATGCGGAACGAAGGCTAGATTGAAGCGAGGAAGAGGAACTATGTGGACCCAACCAATGCCCAGCCTCTTCTACAGGAAATATTATGCAACAACTTTTATATTAACAATCGACCCACACGCTCTATTTAATCTGTCGCCGTGTTATTGTAAACTGAGCGGCTATGCTAAGGGATTGACGTCACAATATTTCTCATAATATCTTATCTTACATATAGTTTCTGCCTGTGACTTCGGGCGCGTGGTTTTATAGTAATACAGAACAAGTCCAATTTACATATCTACATTTATTTAATCTGGCAAACAGAAAAACGGACCATCTGATGGTAAATGGTCACCATCGCCTATAGATATGTGCAACATCAGAGATGCCAATGCGCCGCCGGCGTGGAAGTAGAGTTCTTTTTACGTCTATCTTGAAGCACCCCTTATTGAGTCTGTTACTTCGAATATAGTGTTAGTTACACTTCGATTGAGAGCATATCTTCTTTCTATCACAAGAAACACGTAGTCGTTTCGATAACAAAATTATCATTCTCGGAATGCAATTTACGTATGAAAAATGTGAGATTTGATAATCACTGGACCTGTTAGCATCGATAAATGACGAACATAATTATTGGCTACAACTTATGTATATTATGTATATGGCAAGAGCTGTTGGAGTGCGAATGAAATTTTCACGACATCGACACCAAAACCCAACCGGACCCCTTTAGGTCCTACCACTTACCAGCGCCACTTAATATACTCTTGTCATTGACAGCATGCCAAAAGAAAAATCTTCACTAAATATTAAAATCTCCTGAAAAGTCATTGACACGCTTTTTAGTTTAGTTTACCTTTGATAAGGTCACCGTAAAAACTGTGTTTTACGTTCGAAGCGGTAAATTTTACGACACTAACATTGATTCTATGTGTTACGAAACACATCCAAAACATACATGAGTCTAGTTACGAGGCGTCTTATATCTGCATTGTGAGACCTTGCTCCGATTGTTTTAAGTTCCTAGGTGCAATATACATATGCTTTGTGTATGTTTAAGAAACTTGTAGAGTGCGACACAGGAACATAATACACAATCACGGCTGTATTTCCCCGAAGGTGTAGGCAGAGGAGTATTTCCACTTTCCACGTCCTGTTATTTTTCCCATGAAGGCATTTTTTTGGTTATATTATGAAGTCCAAAAAACATGTGTAATCTTACAACTGAACAAGGGCACAGAGAATGGGGTGACTGTTTCGCAATCATAAATGTACACCCAGCTATATTTAATAATTATTAAGTAACTAGTCGATTATTGTATAAGTATAATTAGTACTTTGTAAATTATTACTAAGACATGTAATATATGGTTTAGGAAAAATAACCTCAAATAATTACACTTGAATATTATAACTATGATTAATTTTAATGATAGAGCGGTCGCCAGAAGTATAATTGTTTGGCTCTGCCCTATATAGCATATGAGCAAGTATATAATTTTTTTATTCTGTTCACAATTTGACAACAAAGTAATTTGCTTAATATCCGAGCAGATGTTTAACAATCAAGTCAAAAAACAATGTGTAATTTGATTGGCAAATGGAACTCTCTTTACATTCCACTACTATGCACAGATCTCTCCCGCAACCGCAGGACTGGGGCATACTGGACCACGATGCTCCAGTTCGGATA
>DWMG01001967.1:0-14065 GCA_018244855.1 Elbella merops | reverse complement strand
AGGCGAAAGAATAAGGTCAACTCCTCGTGCCTTTTGCAGAAAGCAACTCTTGAAATTTGCCGATACCGTCTAGTTCTCCAATTGAATTTTCATCCGGTCCCGCTTTCCTTAGAGTGGTAATAAACCTATTTTGCAACAAACTACCTTCAGCTTCGTGTTTGAAGTAGAGACAAAGATCTCTGGTGTTGCATCTATCAGCGGCTAATTGAGTTGTAACAAAATTAAAGTCGTTCGAGGAGCTCCGTCGAATCACAGCATCTCAGATCTCGCTGCTAATTGTTGAAAAGGGGCACGTAATAAAACTGCTAGTCTTTGAGGCAAAGAAGCCGCCTCGGGCGACTCGGGTAGAGCGCATTTTAATAAATTAAAACTGCGCAAAATTCCCATTCCAATATCATTCCATTTTCCTTTTTACTCTTGCCTCCACGGTACTCGCTCGTTCGCCTTACATTGATTCCATTACATTTTATGAAGAGAGGTTATCAATTTACCTAATATATTGCCTGTTCATACTTAAAATCACTCATAGTATTTTTAACATAGAAAAATATCGGTGCGTCTCTCAAAATCTTATCTAACAGTAGTGCTACACGCTACAATCTTCAATATTTGCTCAAATAATATTTATTGTTCCGGATTCTTTATATTGTTAAGGATTTCAATTTTCTCTTCCGCTGTATATTAGACTTTAGTTCCTCAAATATGCAAAGAAAATTCATAAAAAAAAAAATTACGATATTTGAAACAGAAATTCATTCTCTCAAGGTTGTTGTTATGGTTTTTCAGGTGTTGCTGATATCGCTCCAGCTCCTCGCGTGGCAAAGCGGTGCATCAGCTCTCGCGAACTGTCCCGGCGGTTGCAGCTGTAACGACGACACCCTTGTAGTCGTTTGCGAGGAGAGTCGCCTCGACGTACTGCCCATAGCCTTGAACCCTTCCATACAACGCCTCATCATACGCAACAACAAGATCAAAACTATCGATAGCTCGATGCAATTTTATGCAGAACTGCAACACTTGGATTTATCCCAAAATCACCTCGTCAACATACCAACAAGGAGCTTTGCCTACCAAAAGAAGCTACAAGAATTACACTTAAATCATAACAAGATATCGTCGGTGGTAAACACCACTTTTGTTGGACTAAATTCGTTAACTGTACTCAATCTAAAACGAAATTTCTTAGAAGAACTGACGAACGGTGTATTTGCTAACTTGCCGAGGCTAGAGGAACTAAACTTGGGACAAAATAGAATATCCAGAATAGAATCACGAGCTTTTGCCGGATTGTCTGCCTTGAGAATTTTGTATCTTGATGACAATCAACTAAGCTCTGTGCCAACCCCTTCTTTCAGCCTTTTAGGTAGCTTAGCTGAATTACACGTTGGATTAAACGCATTTTCGTTTTTACCTGATGACACATTCGCAGGTCTTAATAGACTTGCTGTATTAGACTTGAATGGAGCTGGCCTCTTTAATATAAGTGAAAACGCGTTCCGAGGTCTCCCAGGGTTAAGAAGTCTCAATCTCTTTGGTAACAGACTGAGTGTAGTGCCTACCCAGCAGCTATCGGGCCTTACGAGGTTGGAAGAACTATACGTAGGTCAAAATGATTTTCTAGTGCTTGAAAGCCACTCCTTTAAAGGGTTGAAAAACCTGAAATTCATCGATATTACGGGAGCACCCCAGTTAGAGAGAATTGAAAAGGGTGCTTTTGAAGATAATATGAATTTAGAAACCGTAATTTTGACGAACAACAAAAAATTAACTATCATAGAAGAATCTTCGCTCTTGGGTTTACCGAAACTGAGACATGTTTCTTTAAGAGACAATGCCATTACAACTTTCAGTGAAGCCATCTTTGTTGGCAAGGAGTTAAAACAGTTAGATTTGACTGATAATCCTATTTTTTGTGATTGTCAACTCTTGTGGCTCCAACAGCTACTTAACGATAAGAGCAACTTTACACAAATCCAATGTGCTAATCCCGAGCACTTAAAAGATAAATATTTAAAAAACTTGAATGCTGACGACTTGGGCTGCGTTCTACACGACACGCGGCAGCAGACCATTATCTGCATCATTGTTGCCGCTTGTGTGGCCGTAATAGCCACCATTGCTCTTATTGCATATAAGTACCGTAAGAGTATGCATGAAAAATTGAAGGATTATAAATGGAGCAAGGGCCGCAAGAACCTTGAATATCATAAGCCCATTTCTACTGAGGAGGATTGCATAGTGCGTGGCATCCACCCTTCGCAGTACCCTGCGCCCCCACCGCACACCGCCGGCCTCAGGCCAATTCCTGTCACGGAACTGTAGCTAGAGCTTTACGCCTCCCCGAGCGTATTCTTCATGTCTGGCGGCCAAGGCTCCACGCGCCGGCCGCAACGCTCGGGAGCAGGCGGCGGCACGATGCCCGCCAATGGATTCACGTACATCGGTGGCGATGGACGATCGCACCAGCATCAGCCGCATACGTTAAATAATGGCGCACCCGCCCATCACCACCTCAACAACGGCTCCTTACGCTCCTTACAGGACAAGAAAAACAACCGCAATGGAGTTGTTTGCCATCCTGAAAACTTTCAACGAAACCTCGACACCCGTTACTCTAGAAAGCAGGAAAACGGTTACATGCGCAATTCAGAGACAGTGATCGGATTCCCTCGGGATAGGGACTACGAGCGAGACGCGCCGGACTACAGTGAGCCGGAGTACTCTATCATCCCTGAGGCCGGCTACGGGCGATCGCCGGACGACTACTCGCGATCCTGTAACCACTCCAACACTTTCAACTGTTAAGGGCGAGCTGTAAACTCTTTCAATCGTTTGTGATCTTGTAATGCTAGCAATAAATCTTCATTATCTTGTTTTACTATGGACGGACTCTAATGTGATGGAACGTAGTGCTCTAGAGCGGTTAGTGACTAGTTTATCGGACCCGGTGTACGTTCGACCAGTGAGGACTATCATGTTTCGATTCGGTTTTAAAGAGTACCTTATGTGTAAATTATAAATTAAGTAGTAATGGATCTATTTTTCAATGAATTATAGTGGGCGCGGGACGTTTGAAAGTGAGACTTTCGTCGAAACGAGGCGGTCGAATCATTGTGCTGCGACTTTCTATCGTGAAACGTATTTCGGTTTGGTACGCGTTGTACCGATGGGTGCACATTACCGTCCAAGGAACGACATGTCGATCGATCGAAGCGCGACTATGATTCGAGCCGACCACTAATCGTACAATGTACAGACTAGTCGACTTAAGATTAGTTCAGGGCGATCGCACAGTGCGCTGATCCCTGGCTATGATACTACATCGTACATAACGTGTAATTGTAATTTTCTTTGCCAATATGGCAGAGCGTATTTGATTTTGTACAAAAACCATTCCATGTGTTTTTAATGTCTATTGTTTTTATTTATAAACGATTAAAGTAAGTGTGCGTTAAATAAGACACCAATATAAAAGGAAAATATTAGGAATTAACGTGTGTAAATATATTTATATTATATTGGGATATTTATAAATTTAATAAGATCTTGTTCTTCTAAAATTATCTTAAAAATTATTTCCTGGTGTTGTATTGTTTGCTATATCGACTGGTATCCTCTACGACACTATGTCACTGCGTATTGTTATAATGTACACTGTTGTATCGTGTAGGTATGAAGCACACATTTCGAATATCGTCACTTTAAAGCTCAATCAAACTGTATAATATTTTTTTAACGTTAACTTGTAAAAGTAATCTTGTATAACGCGATCACTTGCCATATAAAAAAACTGTACATTTAAATATAAGGTAACTTAAAATTTCATCTTAATACCATCTTATGTATGTATATACCTGTTATGAAAAAACATTGGCCGTACTCCAACAGGACTTATGATATGGTCGAGTCCGATTCTTGTTGAGATTTACTGACGCAATAACTTCTTTGTATTTATTATTGTCATTTAACCAGCAGTTACGGTATTTGTATTGAGAAAAATAAAATAGCTTGTAGCATAACGAGAAATTAGTGAATAAATGGCTCAATTAAATCACGGTGCTCCTTGCAGAGGACATTTTTATGTCAGATTCAACATTGTTGTCATCACAGAATGTTAATAAACTGTTCATTGAACTTAATTCACACAAAGTATCTTTAATGACAACAATGTGAGCGGGAAAATCCTAAGCGTGTGTGTCTATGGAGGGTAAAAGGAGGTTAATGGAGGGTAAACGTCTACATCTGCTCTCCATAGTGCACTTACGGTTTTTTTTTTATTTCCAAGCAACGTGTGTACAGCACATTCTGGAAATAATAAAATTGTGTATAGCTTGCTTCTGAAAATATGTTGAGAATCAAGGTCATTGTACTGTTTAAAAAAAAGTAATTATATTTTATTATGTACCACAAGTCAGTAAATCTGAATAATTACCTCGTACTATTTTTGTGATACTCTGAACGTATAAGCAATAATGTGTCTTATATATAGCTATTATTATAGTAAATAGCGATCATGAAATATGAAATAAATAATTATTCAAATAGGCAACGAATATGAATATCAATGTTAATATCTTAAAATAATCTTTTTAGCTTCCAAATTGAGAGCTAACTTATGATTAATAGTTTCTAGTATTCGACATATTTCATGTATACATTTTAACACTACCTAACCTAGATAGAATTATGAAATATCTGAACCACCCAGTAGCCAGATCCAGTGACCTCCATTCAGTGTAGGGCTCAAAATTGCTTGAAAATTTATCTTGATGTTGTCGAGTATGCAATAGCAGAAATAACAACTTTACTGCCTTCCGTCTCGTTGGGAAACTGCCAATGTTGCCCTAAATACCCTATAATTTAGCAATGTGTTTATATTCTCTGTAACTTAAGTTGTTGTATATACGGAGAAATTAAAGACTAAAGCAATTGAAGGCATACGTTAGTGCCTAGTGAATGCCTAAACAAGTATACAAAATGATAAATACATATGAAAAATTGTGATTAGTGTACTCACTACATTATAATAGGTCATTGATCATTTCTATACTTTATTGTAGTTATTACCTACATACAAACTCGATAAATATAACATACCTCAAATTCATAATTTTGTTTCATTTCTGATTCCTTCCAACTAACCATAAGTGTAACAAATAACAGCCAGGTTATAATTACAATTTTTTTTAAATTGTTGAAATTATTCTTTCGATTTTTTTATGAAACCCGTGATTTCTTTAATTACATCAATGTAATTACAACGTTAATTAAATGCATTAATTGATCCATTTATCCATTTTTATGGAAGTTATGAGTTTTTGAATTTAAATTTACCACAAAAAACAAGGATGAGGTTTTAGTTTGTATAGAACACATGATCGAAATCTTTTTAAAATTGTATTTTAATTAGTCTTTCAGAGCTGGTACGTCTTCAACGGTAGAACGATAAAAGAGTAATCGATGATGACCATGTTCTAACTATAATTATGATACAACGGTTAAACAAGCAATACTAACGCTACATTTCTTTAAAACGGCTGTCTATCTTTAAAACAGTTGACATACTGTTAAACACTTCAACCTAATTTCTTGTCTAGTTAATTTGACCAGTAAAATGCAAATGAACACTTGTTTCATGTTTACTGAATATATTAGGGGCGTTAAAATATCTGAGTTAGTAATTATTGATTTATTGAATTAATATCATCAAAAACAACGACATCATATATTATTTTTTAACAATGTAGATTAGTTACCGTGGCCGTCAATAGATGGCGCAATACAGCTTCTATGAAAAGCGCCGAAAGGTGCCGCAATTAGACATTTGTCAGTGTAAAGAGCATATGCGCAAACTATTTTTCAATTTCATTTGAATTGGGTTATTAATTTATTTATATACATAACTATATAAACATTACAGATTTTTACAATCCAATTCGTTTATTTGTGTAGACATTAATATTTTATTGTATTGGACAGTTCTACATTAATTTTTCAATAAGTACCATGACAAATGAGATTAGACAAAATTTAGTAAATAAAATCCATAATGGATACTATTGTGTATGTATATTGTATACGCATACAATAAACTAGGGAGACGATTGGGGGGATTGACATACATCAATGTTTTGAAACACAGTATAAGTTACTGCATTAAAGAACATTTTGCTGTAAAATTAATATTTTAAGAATGATGACTCGAAAGTATTTCATTAAAAATTATACGATAGATTTTATATTACATATAAATTGTACGATCGATCGAAAACTCACCAATTATTTTAAAACCGATTTATTCCATTGAGAAATATTAATGTTGAAAAATTTTGACCATTTTTAGATAACCCATGAATCATTCCTTTAACCGATTCTAAGCACAGAACCTGTTTATTGCCCAAAAAACACCTTGAAAACACACCAATTTTAATTCAAAAAATTGTTTCGTTCGAGAGATATCGATGTGATGGACGGAAATCCTAGAAATGCCCATTGGGATCAACCACTGCAATTTTTTTTAATGCAATGGTCACTGCATTTCTTAGGAATGGAGAATACCAGAACGAGTACTTGCAGTTAAACTATACACAAATGTACACGTTACCTTAGATGCACATATAAAGTTAATTAATACACTTAATGATGAACATTGATCATTAAAGATAATTAAGTACCCTAATGATAATGTAGGTGCCAAAACAGTATTCATACTGCATATTTGTACTCTATGATTGAACCATTTTTCTACAGGAATTTTTTACTTCAGCATACAGTATATTCATACAGTTCATTGGCTGCAGAGAACCATAGTGGTCAAAATGTTAATATTACATTAGTACGAATCAAACCGAAATCAAATAGAAATAGACTAAAAAGTGACAATTATGTCAGTAAATGTAAGGACACAATAAAAACATATTATAGCATGTTGTTCATTAATTTATTTATTTATAGTATGTAACTTTCATTGATATAAAATTGTTCAGCCTTGTGATGGGAAGAAGCCAGTCTCGGTAGATACAGACATGATTTAAATAAATAGAAAACATGAGTTAGGCAGGTTGCAGAAATTGGAATATTATGAATATCACTTTATAATATATGCTTAGAACTTCTCTTCAATTAGACCATGTTTGAAGAACATCATGACAGGAGTAGAAACACCATTGATATCTCTGTATTCCATCATTGCTACCATGCCATCACAGTCCATGGATTCACCAGTGAAGAACTGAAGTTCCTTGAACCTTCCGAGGATATCTTTCATTACTTTATTCATATTGGTTTTGAAAATGTCTACTTGATCTGGTGCAGACTCTTCCAATTTTGCAACTAATCTGAAACAACAAAAACCGCTAATGTTATATCATTATATAAAAAAATAGTGTAAAAATGTCCTTTATAATTATTGTCTGACCATAACCGTGAACATAACAACTAAACAAGTGTTGCAAACTGCTTCCACATTCTAATATAAAAGGATTTCAAATACATTTCAAATTATTTAGTAAAATAGACAAAGTATCAGTCACTCTTAAATTCATGTTAGCTCTATTTCATGAACAGACATTATAACAATGAATGTTTTTTCACTAAAGTTGTTTGATTTAGCATCAAAAGCTCCATAGGAAGATATTGAAAATCAACCTGTGGTATTAGATGATGCAGTTGAAAGTCATACAAATAGCAATACAGTTTCCCCAGCTGAACAAAATTTTAAGACAGATTAGACACAGTTATTTAAAAAAAAATTGCACCTAAGTTGTTTTTGCAGCAAAGCTATCACCAGCTTTTTAAGAAAAACACACTGCTTTGGACTAACTGAACCCTTTTTGTCCCTAATAAAGTTAAAGTTATACAAAAAAAATCCCAAACCATTTAACATCTAAAGTTGCAATTGAAATGTCAACATTGGTGTTACTTAATCAGATTACAATTATAAATCTTATAGAAAAGTAGACAGTAACAAGACCTAAATACAGATAAGGGTTACATAGTACAAATATTATTATGTAACAAATGCAAGAACATCTCAAAGTTAACAAATGTGGTAAACAAGCAAATTGATTATGTAAATATAGTGTGAGTAAAATTAAACACATTAAACAAATGAACCTAGATTATGGGTATGGTCACATACCAGAATAACAAAACTTAACATGCCATCAAAATTATACACTAATATATTCATATGTATCATGTATGTGAGCATCTATGTATCAATAATACATATATATCTTTATGTACAGTATCCCGGCTTGATTGAATGAAAATGCCATAATGTACATCCTAATATGCCATAGTTTTAAAGTTTTCCATCAAAATAATTAATTAAAATATTAACCAGGACCAATAATGAATTTAAATATAATAAATGTATCTAAAATGATATCATAGCATACCACACCATAAGACCCACCATACAGAAATTACAGAATTACAGAAGAATTACAGAATACACAAAGATATTGTGGTTCCAGATAGGTCAAACTAATGAAGACTACCTAGGCTGTCGGGAGCACTTATCATTGGACAAATAGTGTTAAATAAACTGCTAAAATTATTTAAGGTTCTTGAGGAATTTATAATACCAAATGCATGTAAGCAGTCTGCGGTAGAAAGGAAGTCAACATGAATGGCTGCATGGATAAAATCAAGATTCAATAAATACTAAGAAGTTATTGAAAAATATTATGGCTGTTTATGAATACATACAAGTACAAGTAGTCACTAATGTCACGATTTATAATACTCATGCACAATGACTCAGCTGGAGGTAAGAAAAGGAATGCACGAGAAAATGTCTTGTAAAATGTAAACATGTCAGCACTGCAATATATTGCAATGAATAATTTATTTCTGCACTCTATGACTAAGCCAGATTCAAATTACAGTATATGAAATGAATGGAATATACAAGGTGTGGTTTGTAGCTGTGCAATGGTAAAAATTATCGTACTCCAAGCTGATGACATCATACAATATTACCATCATAAGTAGGTACAGTAAAATTTAAGCTTTTACCATCATAAGATCGGTTGCAGAATTGTGTAAACGTATTTCCAATCGTGCGGCCAAGCGATGATTAAAGCACCATAGCACTCACTGAACACTCACTTTTTCATGTAGTCTTTAAGATATAATGTATAGGATTTCTTGTCACCAAAGGCGTAGGTCTCGACTAGCCTGTGGTTGAGGACGATGTCTACGCCACTTTCACATGCGGAGTCCGTGCCCTCGTCGGCTTCCTCTGCTGAGGGATTGAAACCCTCAATTTTAATGTCGCCCTGTGTTCTCGTTTCCAATTTACCAGTGACTTCATAGATTACTTCATCCACCAGTTTCATTTTATACGTGTCCGAGAACATCTCGTCACCTGAAATGTTAACATATTTACCTTAATTACAAGAACAAGAAACCCTTTACCAGTTCCGTGTCGATGTGGCAGAAAACTTGAAAAAAAGTTTTAGATTCATCACTACACAATGAAATGTCAAAAACATTATCACATATCTACAACGATTATTCAAAATAATATGTTATTGCCGTTTATACAGACGTTATAAATTATATTACCGGTAATAATATCCTTATAGATTCTCATTTTAAAGGATTACGGGCGATTAAAAAATAATAAAAACCGAAACTACGGCCTCTAGCCCCAAGTACCGAACCGGAAAGGGCAATCAAAAGATCGACAAGGGAGAACCAATGTTGCTATTGCGAAATAATTAAATCCACAGATAAAATAGAATAAAATAATACATAATAACAATTTCAAAAAATTTTTACATATTGCACTACTTCACATTTTAACCGAAACTTTGTTCTAAATATTTCCGCTCGTTCGTTTTTAGTAACATTATATTAACATAGTATTAAAAAATTCGTTTTGGACACTTGACTTTTTTTCAGGCTTAATTTTCCTTATTTCTAATTTTACTATAATTTGAAATATCTCTTCGGGAATTATTAGTTCTACTGTAATCTATAGTCAAAAGTGGTCGTGATATCAATTGTTACAAAACTTGAAATATTTTGATAATTGAGGAAGTAGAGGGCGCTTTGTTATACTCCCTATAGTGTAATAATGGAAGTGTTTCTCTATAATTCCACTGTTTGTAGATTATGTGGAGAAGAAAATGATAATGGGACTCTATTATATGCTAATGAAGAAAATAATCAAAACTTATGTGATGTTATTAATACATTTTTACCAGTCAGGGTAAGGATATTGTTAGAAAATTGTGATTGTATTGACTTCCAATGTATTCAAGATGGCTAACATCTTAGACATAAATAACATTTTTATGTCTTTTATATATCATCAATTTCTTATTCTGTAAATTATTATAATGTAGACATAATATATAATCTTTTATATTTTTAAATTATCAATAAATGACAATGTTCGATGTAATGATGTTGCAAGAACTGTAATGTCTACTTGGAAATAACAGTAAATCCTGTTTAGTAAGTTCTGTCTGACCTGGCGCCACAATTAAATTTTTTTTATTGGATTAGGTCTCATTTATTAACTAATATAATTATGTTAAAAAACTTTACCTACTAAATACACTACTATTTACTGTCATTTTAGGATACTTAATAAGCGTTCACAAATGTAATTTCATGTTATACATTAAAAGTGTTCATAATTTTGTGAAGGATACAATTACATGATTTGAAATAAACATCTATGTTATTCCCTTCAATATTGCAGGTATCAGATGATGGAGAGCTGCCCAGAACAATTTGTCCTGGATGCACTATACAATTAGAAGCTACAGTTGAATTTCTAAATTTGATTATAAATGGTCAGGTAGGAAGTATTTTAAGTTATTTCTTACACGGTAGGTGCTGGATTTGCACAGGACCGAGTGTTGTGTGTAATTATAGAGATCGAAATCTTGATCATGACCATACTTAAAACCATGCAACACTAAAACGTTGACCATAACATCTCAAAAATATATGCAGTACTAAATTGGGTTTATAGCATGCAATGCATACAAATGATCGAAGGAAGAACATATAGAGTGTTGACATATTGTAATAAATCATGTAACCAATTAGAATATCACTAGTGTCTTAATGTCATGTAATTGCAGACTGAGGTTTTTCTACTGCATTTGGTCTATTGTGTAACAGTCAGTGTCCAACCTGACCAATAGTACAAAGTATATTTTTGTTGTAATATGTTCCATAAACATTATTACTGTCATCTAGTGTAATCTTTTGTGTTTTGATTTGTACCAATATACATTATGTTATTTTAATTGCTTAATGCCTAATATATACATTTAGATCTTAGGAATAAATGTTACAGAAAGTTTTACGGAAGCTGTATGACAGGGAAAAAGAATATAGAAAAAATATACTAAAAGGTTCTAATGTTGAGCCAGATGTTATAACTGAGAAGATTGTTTATGAAAGTAAGTCAATTTCATGATACAGTCTTTATTGGACAATAATATAAAAATATTTGTGTACTAACCTCAGGCCAATTCTTAATTTTAACACTGATATATTGATTTTGGCAGAAAATGTCAACAATTTTGGTCAGTGTTTATTAGTAAGCAATGTTGTAGATATCTTTAGGCAAGTCAACTTTTATTTACAAAATAAAAAGATAATTTATTTTATGTGTTGGACACTATGTATGATTTTTAAAAATGGTTTTTAATGTTATCTGCTCACAATGTCATTATCATCAGCCTACTTCTGTCTACTGTTGGACACGGGCTTCTCCAATAGCATGCCACTGGGCTCGATATTCAGCTCTGAACCAACTGCTGCCAGCCACTCGTGTATGTCGTCGCGCCTTTTCACATGTGTAATGTTAAAATTTCACAGTAAACACAAGTGATGGGGTATACCAAGTGGAACATCCGATTTCACTTCAAGTCGCCGGTTTGGACAAACCCAAACGCAAACGAGGTAGGCCACCAAAGAAACCCAAGTCACCCGAGGAACTGGCTGTTGAAGCTGCAGCTAAAGAACAAAATGCGAGGTTTCAAACTTTCACCAAAGACAAGGGGGACTCCTCGTCTGGAAAACGCAGAAGAAAAACCCCCACCAGGTTCAAGGAGGTTGTCCAGGTTAGTTGCTTTTTTGTTCCACTTGAAAGGCACATTTTGTACACAAATAAATACATATAAAATACAGTGAATATTTTGCATTGACAAAATTGTGAACAATATGTTAATATGCAGGTCAGTTTAGCCTTTATAGTCCAAAAACTGCCTTATCTTTTTACCCTGTTAAGTGCCCTTTGATGACATTAGCAATTGGACTGGTTGTTTTACTTTGTCATGTCATATTAAAATATTATGTAATGTTCGATTTAGGGGGCGGAACTCGAGCGGATCTTGAAGGAAGAGGGTGTTACCGACGGCGAGGAGAGTGAGCCTGAACCGCGTCAAGAGCCGCAGCCACGCGAGCCTGAAGTCATCGGCCACCTGGAGGCCGGCGGCGAGCGGGTGATTGTTATGCGCGGGAAGGGCCGCGGTAGACCCAAAGGTATTAAGGGATGCTCAACTTGTATCACTATCTTTTCCTTCCTTAGAACTTAAAATGTTTCTTTCTTACTTTTTGCCATGACTGAATGTCATTGTTTTCCATTTTTACCTTACAAGTTCCATTGCTATACACCTATGAAAGATAATGTAAAAACAAGTTGCCAGACACATGTAATCTGTGTGCAACATTCTTTATTATATCATCTGTAATAAACTGCTAATATGATGTCTTCACTATTAAATATTCAATATATTTTTGATTTGATCGCAGGCCGCATGCGTCAAACGCGTGAACAGTGCGTCATATGTGGCATGGAGTTTACGTGTCTCGGTCGCTACATGTCGCACGTGGCCCAGCATGGCCCAGTGCGGTACCGCTGTGGTTGCAAACAGGAATTCGCTAAGAGACTGCACTTCAATGACCACCAGCGAGACACCGGACACAGCGGTCTCACAGTTGTGCCTTGTGATCAGGCTGCAGAATCTTCAGTAAGTCTTAGGACTTGCTTAGACAACATCACATACAAGTGATTCACTCTAAATATTCTTTATAATATAATATGTGTTTTAATAAACATAAAAGGTAATTTATTTAGATATTTTTGTTTGTTTGGTATGGAATTTTTTTAGTATATCCATACTGTTTAACATAACTGGTGAAATGTGGGACTACACTTTTCTGCCTACCTCTGTGGATGTTACAGACATGATGTTACATTTTTTTTTGTTACACACTGTGTAAATACAATTTGTATACATATATGTATTAAAATGTAACTTCACACCTGTAATCCCCGAAGAGGTAAGCAGAGAAATGCAGAACACTCCCACATTTCACCAGTTACCTTTACATCCCACTATGGAATAGGTAGTGAATAGCTAACCCGTTTGCTCGTTTTCCCCCTATTCTATAAAAAAAAGCCTATTGCCATGCACCAAGCACATATCCAGACTCCGAACTACTACTAGAAAATCTAAATTAGGAAATTTTGTAGTGTTTGACCAGGGAATCGAACCCAGGACCTCCCGATCGGCAGTCGCACTTGCAACCAACACGACCAACGAGGCAATCACATAGTATATGTGTATTACATGTCTAAAATACAAATATTTCCATTTATAAAGTTAATCTTACTTGCTCATTTTTTCAGAAGACCAAAGAAGTGGCTCCTGCTGAGCCATTATCAGCAGAAGTAGATAAAACACAGGACCTGGCATCAGTTGGCACTATAGTAAACAATGTCCAGGCTGCCTTACCAGGCTTGCCAGACCTGAGTACTCCTGTTCCAGATCTGAAGCAGGTTGCAGCAGCTGTAGTGGGGAATAACGCTACCAATGAAAATGCTGCTATTGTATCTGAGCCTAGCCCACTTTTTGTTGATTGTGCCACCATAGGTATGAACAGCTTTAATGACTACCAAAAAATTGTTCTAAGTTAATTACATTCAGGAACGATAAACTGTATGGAGTATCAGTTTATTATTGTTACTGAAGACCTTGCTGAGCCACAATACTAAGGAACAAATATATGGGATTTTGACATA